>JAQJVL010007728.1:0-22643 GCA_035578905.1 Stictocephala bisonia
AATCGAATGTGGTTTTGTACCCTTTTTCGTAGATTTAGAATAAAACATTCTAAAACCAATATAAAACACCTTCAGACATTTTAAAGTTAACAAAAAGTAACAGTAATGCATTAAGACCAAAACTACTATGATACTAATTGTATTATAGATAAAAACGATTGTTGGATTATTAATTTTTAGTATTTATAGTTGACATACAAATTTGAAACCTGCAGGATGTATTTCAAAATACTGATTTTACATATCCTTTTAATAGCTTAGAAGTACCTAGTTTATTTTCTCACTAAATAATACGAAAAAATTCCAATAACTATTAAATGTATTTATCTGTTTGGTGTGATGATGTTAACTTCGGTCAAAAAAGGCTTACCAAATAAAAATTGTATTTGTTAAAATTTTGAATGAATATTTTTCTTCAAATTATACATTTCCTATAAGATAAACTTCTTGAAGATGATTTTTATTAAATTTTTGCGAAGGACAACATGTTTAATTAATTTATTCAGGAAAGGAACTCCATACAATATTTTCAAAAATGTTCACCTTACGATGTTGTACAATAAGGTGTAATTTATGGTGTAAAACAACCAACAGCTGACATAAATGATATATTTTAGTTGCGTACAGCTTCTTGCAATACTTCCAGTGAGTGTAAGACAAGAGCAATCACTATTTTAAAACAGCTTTTGTGAAAAACTGGTTAGGTGCTTATAAGGAGAGTAAGTATTTATGAAGTAATTTAGGCTTCTAAGATAAACTGAAGATGAATAAGGTACAACTTTTGGTTAAATTTGAGGAGGCTCCAGAGGCTATTTATCAGGGAAAATGAAAGTTTTATAAAGTTTCAGATGTTTTCAGCCAAAAGCACTTGCATCTGTGTCCTCTTCCTGAAAGACGTACTACCTTAATATAAATCAAGGTACTATGTATAATCTTTATAAAATCATGGTTATTCTTTTTGATTTGACAGAATATAATAATTGAATTTAAATGGGTTGATAAACAATAATTGTAGTGAATTCTGAAAAGAATTAAATTTTTTTATCGAGTTTTAACCAAATAAAAGGAAAAAGGTCTTGAAAAAATCTATTGATTCACTAGTTACTGTCGACGCAGACATTATGTGAACCATAGTTTGAAGTACTAAGAGGCTAATAAAACATCCAATCTCACCATTGTTTTTCCGGTTTCAATAAACGTTATAACATATGCATTGTTATAATTTATTATGATATTTAATAATTTGTATTCTAGTTGGAACAAAATTGGCCGAATTTTTTATATTTTTCATAGAACGTTAAATTTACTCTTTTATTACAAAAAAAGTGTCACATTGGTATATTACATGGTTGACAATAATGTTTTAAAAAGTTTTCATAAATTTTAGAATTTCTCATTGTTTATGAAAAATGTTTTATCAATAATTTACTAAAGAAATTTATAGGTACGATATATTACTGTTATACTTAATTAAATGCAGATTTTATACTGATTTAAATAAATTCAAATAATAAAATTATTAAAAAAGCAAAACCAAAAATAAAACAAAACAAAAAAAGCATATGCTTTAACGTACAATTAAACTATAAAAACAACGGCGTGGTTGAACTTTTTTCTATAAAGTAAAAAGAATAGACCTTTTACTTTCTTAGTAAACTACTATCAACTCTGGTAGGCATAATTTCTGCAACGACTGTAGTTCAGAAAATGATTTAACTAATGAAGAACAATCAGGCTGTACTAATAATTATTATTATTAATTATTAAGACGTCGATCGTCGAAATGTGGCCGTATATGAGGACCGAATAAATGAGATGGGTGTAGTAGATAAACGATTATAGTCATTAACTAAGGTCGACCTTTAAAAAGAGCTACTTATTAATAGCCCAACAGCCAGTGTTACTAAGGGACCTACAGCTTTACGTGGTATCCGAACCACGTAGTGTTTGTCTGATTTTCAGCCAAGTGAAAAGCCTGTCACTCAGTTCTCTCCCGTACACAAGATCTGAATACACAATATTAGGACCCCAGATTTCTCTAGTAGTGTTCATGTTGATGGCAACCATTGAGTGGATGCCTATTGTATTATTTATACTATATTTTCTCACAGTTTTATAGTCTATACAATTGTGTAATCAGGTGATGTCAATAAAGTATTATTGTTAAGTTTACTAAATAACATATGCCTTTAGATTTAACACGACAACCTGAGTTCACTCACGTAACGATTATATTCAAAGTGGTTAACATGTCGACACTCATTGTTACTAAAAGTCCTTGTGATCGAGCAACGAACTGGAAACTAGGTCTAGCACATTAAATCAGGTTTGCTTGAAGGAGAAAAAAATAAATTGAGATTTGTTTAGCCTTTAAATTTGTACATACAATTTATTAAAATTAAGGTCCTTGTTAACTTTATAAAAAAACAGTTGTGATAAAAACATTTTTTGAATAAGTAGGTTCAAATTTAATATAAATGTGAACTTTTCATTTACATTCCCTCACTTATTTAGTCCTCACCTTGATGGCTGTGGAGGGAGAGTTGTGATTCCCTACGGTCTTTACTTCAGGACGTGGCAGGATTTTTTTATAGACTACAAACATATTAGTTGTAAAGTAGGTAAAACAACTTACTGAGGAAAAATGGTTATGTAATAAAAGTATATTCTTTTACTATATAAAACTAGTAATACACATAAACCATTGAGAAACACCAACCCACTCCATATTGTAGTATAAATCTATAAGGTTATTGTTACATTTTATAAATAAAATTTATCAGTTTATAAATTTACCAAATAAATAAACATGAAAAATCATAAGTTATTCTTATATATATTATTTAGAACCAAGCAATTATTTAGAATAAACAAAGGGAATGAGTTTGTAAAAAAAAATTAGTCGGGTAACCAATCAGCTGGATTAATTTAATATATATATTAAAGTAATGATTTATACAATCACTGGAATACCCATTTATATCACAGTAAAATATTTAACTGTTACAAATAAATCTGCTGATGACACACCTGAAGTATCGTTTTCAAGAGAAGTTCAGTGTGAAACACTTTGAATGACGGAGTGAAGCTGATCCAGCTGATTGGTTACCCGACTAATATTTTTTTTACAAACTCATTCCCCTTGTTTATTCTAAATAATTGCTTGGTTATATTTGTTAACAAATAGGGGTCTTAGGATATGAAGTCTTAAATAATTAAGTTTACATAACTAAAATTATATGTTCACGTCAATTTATTATTAGAATAGGTTTTATTATTTTAATAAAGAAAACAAATTAACATACTACTTTTTAATTTTTTTTTATTCTTTCTTATTTTGTTTCTTACTCCGTCATATGACAAGACTCACATGATTTTTTTAAAAACTACTTTCAAAATAATAATTCCAAAACAGGTGAGAAATATATATTTAGCCTAAACTTTTAGTTTAACAAGTGACGAAGCTTAAATAATAAAAGCAGCTGTCATAATTTTAATTAAATAACTTATAAAAGTAAATTATTGCCATATTTTATGCAAATAAAAATTGTGTACCTAGTTGCTTTTTGACTCTTCCTACTAGGACCCTTCTAACTAAATGTTTTGAATGTATTAAAAGGAAAAGGAAGTCAAAAACATTTGCTTATCGGTTAATAAATGCTCATACATAATCTACACATAATTGGAGTCTGTGCATTCAGCCCACCCACTCTTCCTTCACATATTAGAGTGTGTGCCTACCCACCCCTTCCCCACTACAAGGATCTTCGAATGACCCATACACTTTTCCTTAACATCAATCGCTGGCTTCCCTTTAAGTATCACTTTTTGGAATTACTATCAGGAAGGGGCTGTAAAAGAAAAAAAACTGCTATTTATTGTCTAATCGAAAACCTAAAAATATTACCAGTAAATATTGTAAACATGATATGGATCTGTGGGTTATTTTAAATTTTTTGCAAGTAACAAATTTTAACTTAAAATTTTTTTACTTATCTTTACCTAAATCTCACTTTACAGTAGCAGTAACACTCTAGATTTGATCACTTAAACTGTCGAATAAAAGAACGGTATGTTTTAAATTTTAGTTTCGAAAATCGTATGGCAATCGTTAAGATATACTCATACGAGTCTTAAGGGTAAACTTATCTAGGTTGATACTTTCAGAAACTATAAACTTTCTATCCAATAATTTTACTAATAAAATTTTAAAATCAAAAACGTAATCTATTAAGAATAGAAAGTTGATAATTCTTGGTTCAGAGATTCTGTATTTCAGAGCGGAGTGATTTGATAGCAATTTATTTTGGCATCCGATTGGCCATGGCAGGGATAAAGCTAAAGTGCTTTGTATGGTAATGCCTTTATAGTCCCGCTATACATAAGCGAGTGCTTTAGGACGAGTACTTTGATTTAAGCTGTGAAAAATGTAACATTACAAGCTAAACTTCGAGCTAAAACGTGAATTATACAAATTACTATCATATTGAAACGATCTAACCTTTAAACGCTTTACTTTTTAAAACAGTTGTCATATGGATAGTGCATTTTACAAAGATTTATTATTTGCTTTTTGATAGTTATTTTCTTTAAAACAATTATTTATATTTAAACAATAAGTACACATTTATAGGAAATATGTTTGCAATATTCTCATCTATCATCCATTACTATAATACCTAAACAGTATAGTATTTATTCGTTATTAAAACAGAACAATCGATAAAATGTTAATAAAACGCTTCCTTTCTCATGTCAAATATATAAAATTATGTTTAAATTTGATCGTGAAAACATTACTTGTTGGATCAATTTAACGACCCTGTTAACAAAAACCAGTTGTTACTATACAAATCAACCATCATGTAAACCAGTTAATTTTAACTGATAAACTGTTTGAATTTTGTTTACAGTATGAAACCCTGATTTCCTGTAAAAGGTAAAGAAAATTTAGCAGGTCTAGAGTATAACTGATCTTACTAAACGCTCTGAACTGCCCCTTTAGTTCTTCCGAAGGAGGTGCCTTGATTATCATCACATACAAACAGTGGAGTTTGTACTATGAAAATAAAAATTGACTTAATTTTTCATTAAAATTAGCCACACCCTTGCACAGAGGAATTTATGTTATACCCTATTCATAGGAACTTATTCTAAATTAAATTATAGTTCAACTGTGCAAGTTCGTTGCACTTAAAACTTATATATTTAAGATTGAGAGACTCAGCAAGAAGGTGGGAAATGATATCATACAAAAACTTAATTTGAAAGACTTTTCATACATTTTGAAATAACTTAATGTGATT
The DNA here is from genome assembly GCA_035578905.1 of Stictocephala bisonia. NCBI lineage: Eukaryota > Metazoa > Arthropoda > Insecta > Hemiptera > Membracidae > Stictocephala > Stictocephala bisonia. Next base: position 5,307 of record JAQJVL010007728.1, read on the forward strand.
TCAAAACGATGCAATGATTTTAATATTTTCCAACATTATTTCAGATTGACGTTTAGAGCAATTGTGAATCATAACCAACAGATCAGGATATTTAAATAAGGAAGTTTTAAATAAGCTTATTCAAAAGATCCTGTTATGAAGCCATAATCAATGGTTCAGTAGCTTTTTATATATACAAAAAACACAGTATATAGATTAAAGTCTTTGAGTGCCTGTATTTTCTGACTGAGTAATCCTTTTTACCTCAGGTTTTCACTTCCGTGTTGTACAAAGACTTTTAAAATTAGGTATAACTCAAGGTAGGTTTACGATTAAAATACTTAGGACTTCCTTCATGGATTATGCGATAAGCAGGTAAAATATGTCTTACATTTTTGGTATTGAGACATGCGCATTTCTAAAAATTTTCATTAAATTTCTTTAAAAAGTTTTAAAATTAATAAATTTTCCAGAACTTTGCCCAACCCTGTATAGTATTAGGTTATTATAAGACAGTATACCGGTTTTGAATTAATGCTCTTCAGCCAGACGATATTTATTCAAAAGTTCGATAAAAGTATTAAGAACAGAACTCTCAAGGTTTGAATACTAGTTTTCAAATATATATTTCTAGCTTAAAACTATTGGATGCCATATGGTTTTTTTCAGCATGATAAAACATTTTGAAACATAGTCTGTAAAGATAGTTGACTGACAGAATTGTGATGGTAAGTGTAAACTAAAGAGTAAATTCTCAATTTAAGAGTCTTGATACTATACTAACTGCATTTAAATTTATTAATCGCATTTTTTTCGACCATCACAAGGGAAGTCTGACTTGAAAAAGGTAAAAATACATATTATTTTATTTATCCATTATATTTGCTTGAATTTTCTGAATACAATGATATATAACACTTAAAGTAAATATATGTGTAAGGATCATAAAATATTTAAATAAAAATGTGCAACAGTGTATTTATAGGCACTGATTGTTGATTTTAGAGTGGTATATATATGATGCAAGTACAACCAAGCCAAAAACAATAACTTAACTTTGACCATGTAAAACATTTTCATCTACCAAGCATTAATATGGAAGAGCTAAAACAATCTTTAAGAGCATTGTCAGGTTCTAAATTGTTGAAATAAATGTTTAAAAGGGAAGATACAGAATCCAAACAAAAGTTTGAAAGGTTAAATTTGGTCGCGCGTACCGAAAAGAACCTTTGTTACCATAGACACACTTAGATTTGGTGTATTTGATGTTGTACTTTCATATAATAACGGATATTTATCCAAAATCAAAGTTATGGAGGACTAAGCCCAAGTTGGTGGTCTGAACATGGTAAAATCTATGAAGCGCCTCGATTGGGAGTGTGTTCGGAAAGCTCAAAAGTCTGTGGAAGACCTTGAAAAGAAGGTACGATAAACTAGAACTCTCGCCAAAAGGAAACTAGAAGAACTCTACAATGAAGATGAAGACCCTAATAACCCATCATATGACTATATAGTTTTGAACATTATTGAAAGTAAAAAATGAACAAATGTCTCTAAGATAGCTTGTTACTCTTAGTTTTTCTGAGTTTTCCGAAAGTTGACTTTTTTCATACGAGACCAGATATTACAGGAACCACTAAAGATATCAATACCAAATTTTGTCTACAACTTATGGGTACCATTTAATAGTAGCTTATATAGGGAATTCAAATTTAAACTTCTCCAAGCCAATAATTTTATTTTTTCTAAAGAAATTGGTAAAAATATTTAGTTCTAAAAGTTTTCTAAAAAAGAATTAGTACAAACTAAGAAAAAACCCGTCAGCTACTATATATTGAATGTATCTACAAAATAAAAATATATTTATAATTTAGGCTTAATACCTTTTTATTCAATTGGAATTTAGCTAGCATTAATGTTATATGGAAGTCGGACTGCCCTTCCTCTTAGACATATTATCATGACTATAATAACGGTATATTAAATAATGTTGTAAGCTCCAGATTCAAAGTGTGTTTTTCTTGGAAGGTCTACCAGGCGACTTCAAAGGACGATTAATCTATTATTATATTATATGGCTAAATTTGAACTTCTCCTTAGTTGTAGAATATATTTTTATTGACATAGAAGAATATATTGGTTGGTTTTTCAAACTTTCTACAAAGCCAAACCACCTACAATGGCCCTTAGAGACTTGAATCCATTACCGTAAGCAGTGTTCAAGAATTCTCTGGATAATTGAAAACGTAATATTACGTAAAACATATATATGAATCGTTTGTAGTTAGTTTTAATTATTAAAATATAAAATCGATACTTTTAAAAAGCAGAGATTGGAGGGAATGTAATTGAGCTTCAATATAATTTAGAGTGATTAAAACAACGTCCTTACCAGATTAATTTGAAGAGTTATAGTAATATGTACAAACCTGTAAGGAATAACAAAACAAAATAATTTCCTAGATCCAAATATTGTTAACAAGAGACAAAATATTAATCTGGAGAAAAACTCTTCGTCAAAGTGAGTGTCGTACATAACAGTACATTATTCTTATCAGCTAAATATTTCAAAACATTTCACATTTAACTTGAGTTTAACTTAAACAAATTATATTGACCCTTCTCAAGAAACTAATTGGTTGTAAACGTCTCAAAAGTAAACGGTGACATGGTCAACTTAAGTAGCTTTGAGTTCATAAACTTGGTGATCGTAAAACGTAACTGTGATCCTTTAAGTCGTATTCACAGTGAGTTGATAAGACGCATTCCCAGTCAGTTGATAAGTCACATTTACAGTCAGTTGATAAGACGCATTCAGAGTCAGTTGATAAGACTCATTCACAGTCAGTTGATACGACACAACCACAGTCAGTTGATAAGACTCATTCACAGTCAGTTGGTAAGACACATACACATTCTATTGATAAAACTCATTCACAGTCAGTTGATAAGACGCATTCACAGTCAGTTGACAAGACACATTCACAGTCAGTTGATAAGACACATTCACAGTCAGTTTATAAGACTCATTCACAGTCAGTTAACAAGACACATTGACAGTCAGTTGACAAGACACATTCACAGGCAGTTGAAAAGACTCATTCACAGTCAGTTAACAAGACACAATGACAGTCAGTTGACAAGACACATTCACAGTCAGTTGACAAGACACATTGACAGTCAGTTGACAAGACACATTCACAGTCAGTTGACAAGACACATTGACAGTCAGTTGACAAGACACATTGACAGTCAGTTAACAAGACACATTGACAGTCAGTTGACAAGACTCATTCACAGTCAGTTAACAAGACACATTGACAGTCAGTTGACAAGACACATTCACAGTCAGTTGACAAGACACATTCACAGTCAGTTGACAAGACACATTCACAGTCAGTTGACAAGACACATTCACAGTCAGTTAACAAGACACATTGACAGTCAGTTAACAAGACTCATTCACAGTCAGTTAACAAGACACATTGACAGTCAGTTGACAAGACACATTGACAGTCAGTTAACAAGACACATTGACAGTCAGTTAACAAGACACATTCACAGTCAGTTGACAAGACACATTCACAGTCAGTTAACAAGACACATTGACAGTCAGTTGACAAGACACATTGACAGTCAGTTAACAAGACACATTGACAGTCAGTTGACAAGACTCATTCACAGTCAGTTAACAAGACACATTGACAGTCACTTGACAAGACACATTCACAGTCAGTTGACAAGACACATTCACAGTCAGTTGACAAGACACATTCACAGTCAGTTGACAAGACACATTCACAGTCAGTTGACAAGACACATTCACAGTCAGTCAACAAGACACATTGACAGTCAGTTAACAAGACTCATTCACAGTCAGTTAACAAGACACATTGACAGTAAGTTAACAAGACACATTCACAGTCAGTTGACAAGACACATTCACAGTCAGTTAACAAGACACATTGAAAATCAGTTGACAAGACACATTCACAGTCAGTTAACAAGACACATTGACAGTCAGTTGACAAGACACATTGACAGTCAGTTAACAAGACACATTCACAGCCAGTTGACAAGACACATTGATAGTCAGTTAACAAGACACATTCACAGTCAGTTGACAAGACACATTCACAGTCAGTTAACAAGACACATTGACAGTCAGTTAACAAGACTCATTCACAGTCAGTTTACAAGACACATTCACAGTCAGTTGACAAGACTCATTCACAGTCAGTTGACAAGACACATTGACAGTCAGTTGCCAAGACACATTGACAGTCAGTTAACAAGACACATTCACAGTCAGTTAACAAGACACATTCACAGTCAGTTGACAAGACACATTGACAGACAGTTAACAAGACACATTGACAGTCAGTTGACAACACTCATTCACAGTCAGTTAACAAGACTTATTGAAAGTCAGTTAACAAGACACATTCACAGTCAGTTGACAAGACACATTCACAGTCAGTTAACAAGACACATTGACAGTCAGTTTACAAGACTCATTGACAGTCAGTTGACAAGACACATTGACAGTCAGTTAACAAGACTCATTCACAGTCAGTTGACAAGACACATTGACAGTCAGTTAACAAGACACATTCACGGTCAGTTGACAAGACACATTGACAGTCAGTTAACAAGACACATTCACAGTCAGTTACAAGACACATTGACAGACAGTTAACAAGACACATTGACAGTCAGTTGACAACACTCATTCACAGTCAGTTAACAAGACTTATTGAAAGTCAGTTAACAAGACACATTCACAGTCAGTTGACAAGACACATTCACAGTCAGTTGACAAGACACATTGACAGTCAGTTAACAAGACTCATTGACAGTCAGTTGACAAGACACATTGACAGTCAGTTAACAAGACTCATTCACAGTCAGTTGAAAAGACATATTGACAGTCAGTTAACAAGACACATTCACAGTCAGTTGAAAAGACACATTGACAGTCAGTTAACAAGACACATTCACAGTCAGTTGACAAGACACATTCACAGTCAGTTAACAAGACACATTGACAGTCAGTTAACAAGACTCATTCACAGTCAGTTAACAAGACACATTCATAGTCAGTTGACAAGACTCATTCACAGTCAGTTGACAAGACACATTGACAGTCAGTTGACAAGACACATTCACAGCCAGTTGACAAGACACATTCACAGTCAGTTAACAAGACTCATTCACAGCCAGTTAACAAGACACATTGACAGTCAGTTGACAAGGCTCATTCACAGTCAGTTAACAAGACACATTGACAGTCAGATGACAAGACTCATTGACAGGCAGTTGATAAGACACATTCACAGTCATTTAACAAGACACATTGACAGGCAGTTGATAAGACACATTCACAGTCAGTTGACAAGACACATTCACAGTCAGGTAACAAGACTCATTCACAGTCAGTTATCAAGACACATTGACAGGCAGTTGATAAGACACATTCACAGTCAGTTGACAAGACTCATTCACAGTCAGTTAACAAGACTCATTCACAGTCAGTTAACAAGACACATTGACAGGCAGTTGATAAGACACATTCACAGTCAGTTCATAAGACATATTCACAATCAGTTAACAAGACTCATTCACAGTTAGTTAACAGGACACATTCACAGTCAGTTAACAAGACACATTGACAGGCATTTGATAAGACACATCCACAGTCAGTTGACAAGACACATTGACAGTCAGTTAAAAAGACACATTGACAGTCAGTTAACAAGACACATTCACAGTCAGTTGACAAGACACATTCACAGTCAGTTAACAAGACACATTGACAATCAGTTGAGAAGACACATTCACAGTCAGTTAACAAGACACATTGACAGTCAGTTGACAAGACACATTGACAGTCAGTTAACAAGACACATTCACAGTCAGTTGACAAGACACATTGACAGGCAGTTGATAAGACACATTCACAGTCAGTTAACAAGACACATTGACAATCAGTTGAGAAGACACATTCACAGTCAGTTAACAAGACACATTGACAGTCACTTGACAAGACACATTCACAGTCAGTTGACAAGACACATTCACAGTCAGTTGACAAGACACAATCACAGCCAGTTGACAAGACACATTCGCAGTCATTTGATAAGACATATTCACAGTCAGTTGATAAGCAGTACAAAATCGTCATAATAAACATTGTTTAGATTTATTTTGTAACCGAATTTCAGCTAGCAATAAGTTGCCATTCCTTAAATATAATATTTATGTGTTACGAGGGAAATGTTATCGAAATATAAACACGATTTTCCATATTTAACTACTAAAAATGCACTCAAAATCTCATATATAGAATTCTTGTAATATTAAGTTGGAGCAATCGGTTTTCGGTGTGTTAATAATTTCCCAATTTTATTGTCAAACTTAGTTAGTGTAACTTTCCTTGAGACAAGAAAAATAGAATAAAACATGTTTAGCTGTTACATTAGAAGTTATGGCCTTATGAAGTTGTGAATTTAGGTGATTTTAAATCAACTATAATACTTAACCGTTTAAAGCACAAAGTAGATTTTTATAACTAAGGTTTTTACACATAAATGAAGGGATTAAAATATTTTTATTTTAAAACAATTTTTAAATATTTATAATTTTAAAGGTAAAGGTAGATAATAATAATAAGTATGATTACGGAGTTTTTTAATGAAAAACATGTTAATCCCTTCATTTATGTGTAATAAACGTAGTTACAAATAATTAAATTTGTCCTTTGAATGGTTTTATCTTATAGTTGATTTAAAATCAATAAATTCACCACTTCATAAGTCACAAGTTCTAATGTAGTGGTTAAACTTTTTTTCTGTCTCAAGGGAAGGCAGGCTCTACATGAACTAATTTTGATTATAACATTTGGAAATAATTAACTAACCAAAAACCTATTACACCACCTTAAAGGCCGACTTCACCTTGATGTTGGTTTGTACTAGTTTACATGCAATGTTAACATCGATTCACCTTGAAACTGCGTTGAGGTCATGACCCATTTACATTAAAGTGTTCGGAAAAACAAGGTCGTCGCGTGATCCCCTCGCGTGGTTCCAACATATTTCCCATGTTCATACCATGGGTGTAATTAGTAAAGATTTGCAAATACTATAAACAATACATTCTGGACTTGTTTATGAACATTCTTCATCACTACAGACCAGTATACTGTCAGTTACAACAGGTTTCCCTATATGAAGTGGGGATAGTAATGGAGGGTTTATTGATTATCAGTTTCCGAACGTAATTGTCGAACCAGGCCTGAATGGGAAATGTCTGCTCTTAACCACTTGACTACATAAACTAATTGCCCAACTCTTCATTTACCCTGGAGCAGTATCAACTGTTGGTTCTAGATAAACTTAGGTTTTCAGTAGATATTTCTCACTGACGTTTATCACACAATGGTGTTAAGTGAGTAATGGAATTTGCCAAACCTGGCACAAGTAATTTAACATGACGTCACTAGTAATTTAATGTGACGTAGATTTGGACACCTGCTGTTTTATAACGAAATTTTGGAAATATGGTTAGTAACGTAGTTGTGTTTAAAAATTGGTCATTCTGAGTCATGTAAAACTTAACTTAATATCACAGAATAGTATTCAATGATTTTTTACTATTCAACGAGGTCAATTAGTGATGCAAATAGTTAGGCCATTTATGTGTTGGAGTGACAGGTTACGACAGGCATATCACGTGAAATACTGTGCCAGCCCAAAACTGCTTTTCACATAAACTGACATATTTTACCTTAAAAAAGTGTAATAAACTTAAAAATTTTTAAAGTTAATTTATTAAATTTTACTTCCTATAGGATGCTATATTTTCTTTAAATTTTTCGTAGATTTTGAACAGTTTTTCAAGTGTAATTTTAAAAATAAACGGTAGCACAATGCTTTAAAGGAAGTTTCCCGAGTTACGTATGCTAGATAAATTTAAAGATTAAAAACATAGTTTTAACGTTAAAATATTGAGCATTGAAAGTAAAATGGGCTGCAGATAATTATTAACGAAACAAATCACAAAATTGTACGGTTTTGGTTTATTTATCTTTGAAAAATTAATATTACCGCCATTTTAAAACTGAATACATTAACCATTTGAAGTAATATTAATTTCCCTCATTAATATAAAATATTTCAAATTATTTGTAAGGGCAAATTAACATATTTAATTTATTTAATAAAAACACCCCAAAAAGTCATAAACCTAAGAACAGATTTATTTGAACACCCGTCTTTATAAGAAATTTTTACGTAATTTTTGGCCGTTATGTTAGTTATTGAAATATATCTGGCCATTACAAGTAAAACACACACACACACACACACACACACACACACACACACACATATATATATAATATATATATATATATATATATATATATATATATATATATATATATATATATATATAGAGAGAGAGAGAGAGAGAGAGAGAGAGAGAGAGAGAGAGAGAGAGAGAGAGAGAGAGAGAGAGAGAGAGAGAGAGAGAGAGAGAGAGAGAGAGAGAGAGAGAGAGAGAGAGAGACCTATGTACAGGGTGTCTCAAAACTCTTGCTACATACTTTAGAATAATGTTAATTGACCAAAATGAGCCAAACATTAAACGTAAGTAAATATCTCTATCTTTTCGTATACTGTCTGTTGGTAAATGTATTATTATTATTAAAAAAATAATTTTTATAAAAATAGAAAACCAAACTTAAGTAAACCCCTTATTTTAATTATATCTGTAATTCAAAAAGTTTGGTCATGATTAATTTCTAAAGGATAGCATTTAAAATATTTGAATTAGAATAACTCAAAACATATTCATTTAACAAACAATTATATAAAAATATATCCCTTTTACAATATTTTAAAACAAATTTAATGGTATCTTAAGTTTTTATATCGAAAAACAAACAATTGAAACGTTGAAATTATTGCATTCCTGAGTTTCTCCAGAATGGGCTAACATCTCAACTACGGTCTAAGTAATAGGTAACAAATTATTATAAACTATCCAAGAACTCACATAAAAATAATAAGATTTAAATATTGTAATGTCATCTTATTTATAACTACAATTAAGTAACTTAGTTTTTTTTACTACAGTTTTTTAAACTTAGGAACTGCTTATGCTTCAGAAGTTTAGACAATTTTACTATTTTATATTTATACATGATTCTTGAAAATGAAAATAGTGTTTGTTAAATAATACTATAGTACATAAAATAAATTAACATATTTAACCTACAGTTAATAAACTAAATCGTTTATTACATGATATTTAAACCGTTGTTGATTTATTAGCTCATTTTGGATTTACCGACACCGGGATATGTAAGTTCGGACTAATTTTGCAATAATTATGTTATTGTTTGAGCGATGTAAATAATTAATACACCTTTAAGACTGTTTTAAAACATTAAAAAAGATTGTACTAAATTTTTATTTAAAATTAGTCCTTTTTCTCTCATTCTAATTTAAATATTTTAAACAACAGCCATTTTTAAATTAATTTGGCAATCTAAAATGACTTTTTTATAATGAGTTCTAATTATATTAAAGGGTTACTTAAGCTTGGTTAATTCGGTTGAGTATTTTGAAAGAAATGGCTGTTTAAACATAAAAAAAAAATAAAAAAAAAAACGTACAAACATACCGTTAATGAACAGAGATAGGCCGTTACTTACGTTTAGGTTTTGACTCCTTTTGGTTAATATGCAATATACAAAAGTTTGTAACGAGAATTTTTAAATGCCCTGCATATGTATCTGTTTGTTTCTTTATTATTTAAAACCATACAGACCTGTTTCAATCAGTAGAACATATATAGTAAAAGTTAAGCAAATTAATTATTGTACACTTTATGAAACGATGTAACCTCTCATAACTAACACAGTCATTCTTTCAAACTCAGAATTCTCCATGTAGAAATAAAATAAGTAACACTATTTGTCAGAAAAGTAACCTTAAACTGATGTTGTTTATAGCAACTTAACCGATCAGCTGATGAAATGCAAGTGAGTAGTAAAGAGAAAGTCAACAGTAGATTGTTGTAACCGGTAAGATAAGAACAAGGGAAATTCCAAAGTATGTTGACTCATGTTACGATAAACAGGACAAGACAGTTACTGATTTTATTATTATAAATTTGTCATAAAATCTGTTAAAATAAACGTATAGACCTCTAGTTTGCATTATTGGATTTCTTTTTTATTCCCTTTAAAATGAGGGGTCATATGATAGGGGTTTGTATTTGAAAATGTTTAGTTGCCCCCCTTTACCCCCCTTTAGAAAAGGGGGGCAAAATGTTCAACAACTTGAAAAATTAAGAAAATATGTTATAATAGGTAGGGTCAAGGTTTCCCATAGATATCTCGGGCCGTTTAAATTATATCCAGGTGTGCCAGGACATAAAACTCACTCTGTATATTCACCATTTACGTCGACCGATGTAACGTTATTAGGTCATGAGTGTTTAATATTGTAAGAGTTAAGGGTATAATCATAGAACCGTTGTACTTTTTGTTCAGTGATGACCACAACCCGTGTTAATATATTCACCATTTACGTCAATCGATGTAACGTTATTAGGTCATGAGTGTTCAATATTGTGAGAGTTACGGTCATAATCATAGAGCCGTTGTGCATTTTGTACAGTAATGTTTACAACCCTTGTGAATATATTCGCCATTTACGTCAACCGATATAACGTTATTAGGTCATAAGTGTTCAATATTGTGAGAGTTACGGTCATAATCATAGAACCGTTGTACATTTTGTACAGTAATGTTTACAACCCCTGTGAATATATTCGCCATTTACGTCAACCGATATAACGTTATTAGCTCATGAGTGTTCAATATTGTGAGAGTTACGGTCATAATCATAGAGCCATTGTACTTTTTGTACAGTAATGTCCCCAACACGTGTTAATATATTCGCCATTTACGTCAACCGATATAACGTTATTAGGTCATGAGTGTTCAATATTGTGAGAGTTACGGTCATAATCATAGAGCTGTTGTACTTTTTGTACAGTAATGTCCCCAACACGTGTTAATATATTCGCCATTTACGTCAACCGATATAACGTTATTAGGTAATGAGTGTTCAATATTGTGAGAGTTACGGGCATACTCATAGAGCTGTTGTACTTTTTGTACAGTAATGTCCCCAACACGTGTTAATATATTCGCCATTTACGTCAACCGATATAACGTTATTAGGTAATGAGTGTTCAATATTGTGAGAGTTACGGGCATAATCATAGAGCTGTTGTACTTTTTGTACAGTAATGTCCCCAACACGTGTTAATATATTCGCCATTTACGTCAACCGATATAACGTTATTAGGTAATGAGTGTTCAATATTGTGAGAGTTACGGCCATAATCATAGAGCCGTTGTACTTTTTGTACAGTAATGTCCACAACCCGTGTTAATATATTCACCATTTAGTTCGACCTATGTGACGCTATTAGGTCATGAGTGTTTCATATTGTGAGAGTTACGGCCATAATCATAGAGCTGTTGTATTTTTTGTACAGTAATGTCCACAACCCGTGTTAATATATTCACCATTTACGTCCGTTTTTATATAAACGAAAATGCCAGACTATTCGTTAACACTAGAAAGTTAACACTTCAAAGATATAATTTCCCGGTAGTGTCAGAATATTTAGTACTTGGAAAAGAGGCTTGCAGTGGTGTTTAAAGTTTACTCTACAAATAATTCTAACCATTCACTTAATAATTCTAACTGAAAACTCTTAATATGTCACTTGAGCTTACCAAAAGAAAATGCCATATTCAATTAGTCTATAAACATAGGCATAATATACTTGAAGCTGGATTTCACTGGAGACCATAGATGTTAATACTCTGAATACAAAAATCATGGATGACAATTTTGCACAGAGGTTAAAGCATATAACCAATTTAGACGTTCATCCACAGTAATACTTAGCAGCAAATCAGATTCTGATGGTCTGATACCATTCACACTTAACAAGCCATTTATAATAAGAAGATTTTTATGATATCTTCATTTAAAAGTAGATTATTTGACTGATTCATTCTAACTTCAAGGGCATTTATGATGACCATATTCATTATATTCAAGGACCAGAAAAAAATGGCAGTGGTGTCATCCGCATAACAAATGATATTAGAATCAACATTCAAAGGTAAGTCGTTTAAGTACACAGAAAAGACAAAAGGCCCCAATATGGAGCCTTGAGGACTCCCGAAATTATCTGCAGCCAATCCCCACGAGGCCTCCCACCACCCATTAAAAAACCGTCTGCTTTCTACCCAATAGATATGAAGTAAGCAAAGACAAGGCATTAGCTCTCAATCCATACCTTCGAAACTTCTCCAATAGATTAGGATGGCTCACGCTGTCATTTTTTCTAAAATTTTACAAATGTCTAACTACAAGTAGTTTTAAAGTATACATAATTAAACTATATATATATATATATATATATATATATATATATATATATATATATATATAGTAGTTTTTATATTTATTTTGCAAGATAAATCTGCAAAATGGAGCAACAGGGCAATATCTTGAAGTTTTACCTCTGGAGAGACTAATACAAATGAAGAAGTTTTTTAGAATTTATTGTGTTGGTAAAATAGATATTGTAAAAGGTTTATCAACAATTACCATAATTAATAACACCAAATCAATTCTAAATATTAATTTGGTATAGTATTTAAACTGTAGTGTGTATCTTATACATAGACTATTACAGTTACATATTTAGTTAAAACTAGTACTTGCTCTAAACTTTGTAACTATGAACAAATAATATGTTTTATATTTTAAGTGCTTACAATATTTATTACAATGCTTACAATATTACAATTCTTACAATATTTATTACAATGCTTACAATATTACAATGCTTACAATATTTATTACAATGCTTACAATATTACAATTCTTACAATATTTATTACAATGCTTACAATATTACAATGCTTACAATGTTTATTACAATGCTTACAATATTACAATGCTTACAATATTTATCTAATTGTATTGTATATTTATCAACTATGTTATATTTGTTATAACATGTTGGCTAATATTTATTTTAATTGTTTACTAACCATTTTTTATATTTTTTTAAGCCTACATCAATGAAAAATAAAGTAATTATAGATCTAGAGCAAAAACAATACTTCAACTGTTCCAAAAATGGCAATATTTGAACAAATAGTCTATTGTCCACAAGCTTCTATTGAGCTTCGGGTGATTAAAATCAAATAAAACCCTTTGTTTTTCCCTCAGCCAATTTGAATGAATTTTATATATCGAATGAATTGATAAACGTGATAAATAACTGGTATATCAAATCCTTTATTGAGGTGTAAACAGAACAACCGGACAAAGTGTTGTGAATTTAATATTTAGCGTGATACGCAATACTCATTCACTCATTGCAGTGAAATGAAATTTATTTAATATTATATTGATAGAATCCAATGCAATAATTGTATTATATCAATAAAATCACATAGCTGTTAAAACAAATTCAACTGACAGTAATGATATGGAATACACGTACACTGAATGTTGATAAGAAATCATATATATGGTTAATGAAACGTAAAAACAAATAAAGGTATTATTTCTCCATAAAAGTATTAATTTTTAATTAAATTTTGTAATGTTTATGTATTATAATTATAAAATGGAAGTGTTTTTAAATTATAATTTTTAGCATCAACCTCTCTGTATATATCTCCAAACAGAAACAAATTAGTAGTTTCCTATGTGCTGTCAATACATAAACACATCTCTACCATATTGATTCTTGAAAGAATAAATAGGTTGTAAGAAAATAAATACTTCGGAAAATCAATTAGAATTTTACATTTTTGAATTTCAATGATATTTTATTCAGAATCCTTAAATCTATTTTCAAAAAATAGTTGCTGCACAGCAAAGAAAATAATATGTAAGTACCAAAGATGGTTGTTTATAATTCTTGAAGCTCTTCTAACTGGATGTTATACTTTACATGATTAAAAGTACTGAACACTCTGGTAAAATTAAATTTTAATTTAATAATAAAATTGGCATGCGAATACCAAAACAATCCATGATAATAATTGTAAAATGTAGATTCCATATTTTAATGATAAATAAATTCAAATGATTTTAGTTCAACCATTTTAAAAGCTTTAAAACCCCCAAACAAATCATGATCAATTCAAATATATTTTCGATAAAAGTGTGCTATAAAAGAAACAATTTTATGATGTCATGTTTAATGTAAAACAACGCTCACAGCTGATGTTAATATATTCGTCATTTACGTCAACCTATGTAACGTTATTAGCTCATAAGTGTTTAGTGTTGTGAGAGTTACGGCCATAATCACAGAACCGTTGTACATTTTGTACATAATGGTCAGACTGTAACACATTCAGTTCAAACATTGTTCCAGTGTGCATTTTCGTGGTAACTGAATTAATATGCAAATGATAACCTACAACAGGGTGATGCTTTATAATTTGATAACATAATAATTATTTATTTTGTTATTGGTTTTGTTTTACACAGTCCAATAACTAACCGAAATTGTATTTTTCTTTTTTTAATAAACCCAATAAATAGCAATACAATTTAAGGGTAAATAAACTTAATATTACTATGGATATTTTCCGTTAATTCACTACCACTTGATAAATATTTAATTGCTCTAAAAACTGATCCCCAAACATTTTTACGTCCACTGTAGTATTCCTTATCCGCTAGGAATCCGATATCATTGGCCCAATCTTATCGTTTTCGAAGAACAGAGCGCATTCGGTGGTAAGTCAATTATTGGAATTACCAGTTTGTGATCAACTTTAGTAGCCACTTAACCTAACCTAACTTACCCTAAGCTAACCTAAACTAACCTAATATACCCTAACATGACCTTAATTACCTTAACCTAACCGTAATTGTGATAATAAAGGTAGGTATTGAAGTTACGGAAAAAGTAGTGGTAGTGAATTGACGGAAAAGGTCCATTACTTTTAAGAATATTATCGAATTTAGGTTTAACCTATAAACAAAAAATTTGTATTTATAAAATATAATTTACAGGAAATGGTTATATACTACTTTTGGTATAAAGTTTCAAAAATATGAGATAAATCAAAAAACATATCAACTCATTCAATTATAACTTAATTATAATTGAATGATTAGTACATGCCCATGAATGTAATCGTAAGACTAGATATCCAAATTGAATTTAGCTTAAATTGGAATGTAAAGAAGTACTTTATTTAAAATAAATAGAGTCATTTTTTACAGAACTTTAAATAAATTATATTATGCATTGTAATTTTGTATCCAATTTAATTTTAACTATTTTGATTATACTTGTGTAAAATAAAGTGTGATTAGGTATATAGTAAATTTTATGTTCATTTAAATAGGTTAGTTGAAATATGTTACGAATATTTCAACAATGAATTATATTTAAGCAGCGTGAATATAAACAATTTTTAATGATTTTGAATCACACATTTATGATAAATAATAGTAAATTATTTAATATTGTTCAATTCATTAAGGGGAACGCTCCGCTTCACTAAACACTCCAAAAACACGGATATTTTAACACTTCGATCAGTAATAATGATTCACGTGGATAGTTCTAATGGACCATGGTTAACTAGGTTATTATTATTATAATTATTTTACAGTTTAATATCAAAAACTCACCTTGTGTTTTTTGACAGTTTTTAATTTAAAAGCTTATAATATCAACCGAGTTCCACTAGATTGAACCATGAATAGTCATACAGTGTCCTAATACTTTATAACACGAACAGTACTGTTTAAATAAACAATAATATTTTTGCCCCCTGTCGGTAAGATTGTATGTCTATTATATGGCTGTCTACTTCACTGCGGGGACTTGGCGGTTTGGGGAAATGCCCACCTCAGTTCTTAAAACGATAGCCTACTTACTTCTCGTTAAGTAGGCTATCGTTTTATTTACGACAAAACGATAGCTCTTGTTCGTTTTATCGTCAGTTACTCTTTCCGTCATTTAAATTTTAACTCTCAAGTAAGTCCAACTGTCGTTTAGCACTTTCCAGTACTGTTTTTTTATATTTTGATTTCGGTTCCAAACCATTGTTCGGCTCCCAACCTCAAACTGAATGTTACTTACCCAACTCAATGGAGTCACATCGTAACACTTAATTCTCTAGTCACTTGGTAAATATTGTTAGTAATTTCATCAATAATTAAAATGTTAAATAAATTTGTTAAAGTAAATCTAAGAATGTATAGACAATTAATTTACCTTTCAA
Organism: Stictocephala bisonia; assembly: GCA_035578905.1. NCBI lineage: Eukaryota > Metazoa > Arthropoda > Insecta > Hemiptera > Membracidae > Stictocephala > Stictocephala bisonia. The sequence goes on from JAQJVL010007728.1 coordinate 21,658, forward strand.
TTAAGTTGCAAGCATTACAAAACTTTGATATATTTTTGTAATATCACAATAAAAGGCACTAAGATAAATTATCAACCTGGCTGTTGATCTAAAACTCAGGCAGTGTGTGGTAAAATTTTACAAATTTAAAATTTGTAAAACACTTTAACATTAAACTAGTTTTCTCTGTTGTTTTTATCAATGTAAAAAAACCACCCTTACATAACCACTTACACACAAAATATTACTATCTACAAAATAACGATGTAAAGACAGTCGGTATAGCTACAACTTGACATAATATAAAGTCGTACATTCAGCTGTATTGTTGTGATATCAGTATAAACCAGACTCACTTTAGTTATCACATCCAGTAAATCACAGGAGACGTAACGTTAGCATGTATTTATTCCTCGGTCAGGCAGCAGGTGGTTGTGTTAAATATTACGTTGTCCCCATTTATCACCATTCTAAATCTGTCTAAAACAAAAAACCACAGCCCTAAACGCCATTGAATTTTATAAGGTATTACACTTTTGTTTTACCAATAACTTTTTTACAGTTTCAACTTAAAACCTTTTATTTTTATAACAAAATGTACGAGTAGTTCGTTATATATATTGGATTTATTTCTTAGTTTATTTATTTATGTTAGAAATATTTATAATTTTTAACTATTATTTAGTCTATCATAGTTAAAACGAATTTATTTTTTGAATAACTCTTTTCTGAGGAAGGTAAATGGTTTTCTAATTCTAATTCTAAATGGTTTTATTACTTGTGCAATTTTTACTTAAATTTTTATTATATTTTTGCATTTCGTGCTTATATAGTGATACATTTGTGAATTTTGCACTCGTATTTGTAGTATATTTGTGCATTTTGTGCTTATATCGTGATATATCTGTGAATTTCGCACTCGTATGTGTAGTATATTTGTGCATTTCGTGCTTATATAGTGATATAATTGTGAATTTTGCACTCGTATTTGTAGTATATTTGTGCAT
>JAQJVL010007729.1:0-22646 GCA_035578905.1 Stictocephala bisonia
TAAAAAAATGAATATCTTTCTTCATCATTAACAGATACAAAGAATCCAAATAGTCTTCGTCAAATAAGTTACACATCAATTTTTATATTACCAAATATTAAAGTTAATCGTTATTCTAAAACTAAGAATATACGAAGTTAAATTTTTTCTATACTAACAAGATATTCAAAAAGAAAAGTGACAAAGAGAGAGAAAAATAACACTAGACTAGTATTCGCGCATGTTGAACCTAGACAAATATTCATAAAGTCAGACAGTATTTAATAGGCTAATAGGCTGCTATCATTTCCGATTCTCACATACCAACACATGAAACGGTTCCGCAAATAAAAATTTACATTACAGTAGTTCTATAACATATTTTTCTTAAATTTATGAAATATATTGTGATTTTTAATGGTTTGTACCAAGGTTTCTCAAAGCATACTGAATTCATTGAGTAGTAGTAAGAAAATAATAGGAAATTTATTGGAATTGTAATAAAAACTATGTCAGCCTAGGTGTATTCAACGTTTGGTCAGATATACCCAAGAAATAAATTCGTTTATAGGGTAGCAAAATAGGTTTACTTTATTTTCTAATTGGCATAATTGTTCAAACGAAGTTCGAAATGTGATTTGACAAGTAATTTTTATTAGAATAAAGCCTATTAAAACATGTATAATTTATAACATCGTAGCTGTCAATACAGGGTGGTTGAGAAGGCTTTGCCGCAAGGGGCTGACGGCCTCCCAGATGTTTGTTTCCAACTAATCCTTCCCGTTTCCCAGCCGACCACTAATCCTGTTGTACTAAATTACCCAACTTGGTGTTAGAATCGGTCACGTGATCGAGTATCGTGTCATCTTGTACAAACATAATGACTGAAAATTAAACTCTACTAGATTAATGTAAAAGCAACTTCAGAGCTTGAAAACAAATTATAGATTACTGCCAATATTTTTAACAATACTGTAGGCAAGTTGTTTATATTTATTATTATTTTTATTTTATGAAATAATATATTTTATATTATTTATTATTATTATATTTATTATTATTATTTTCCCAGCCACACGACTGGGAGACCAACTTAATTGGCTAGACACATCCCGTTGACTGTTGTGGGAGTTTCAAACACTATAGGTAGATTTGTGTGAATGCCCTCCTTGTATGTATGTTTGTGTGTATTTATTGTTTTGAATGATTGTTTAAATTAAAGCCTTAGGTTAATTAATTTTAATTTTAAATTACTGACGTTTGCGATACAATATTTTTTATATTGTCCATGCAATAAAGGATTTATTATTATTATTATTATTTCAAAATCAGAAAAATCTAAATTGTTTGGGCTAAACAGTAATGCAGTATATTGATCTAAAAAGTAATATTCACACAAATAAATTGATTTGTTAATATTCTTTAAAACATATGAAGGGATGCATATTTTAATAATTTAATATAGAATTGAATAATATATACTTTACTTTGTCTTTAAACGTCAGTGCCTGATTTTACTGCTTATTTAAATATTGTTATGGGACCACGGTCCAAACCCAACAAGCCAAATTTAGTTGAACTTCCCGGGATTCGAACCGTGACATCCTGCATTGAAGAATGAGGTGCTAACCATCAGGCTTGCAAGAGGTCCAACTAATATGCATGATGGCAACACAAACGCAAATATAACAAAATATACATAGGGTTAAAGAATGCCAATTTAAAATATTTATTCACCATCTTAATATTCATCGTAAGGTAACTGTGCACTTTCTAGACGCTTCTGAAAATACATTTTCTTGTTAAAAACTGGTTTAGTATGATTTTATATATCTTGAGAAGATTTATTTCAACAACGGAAAACACAAAAAAAATTTTAAAATTTTTTGTATCAAAAGTGAAAACCCCAGTTTAAAAAAAAATTTCAAAATTATTTTTCATATTACATGTTTATTTTGTTTTTTTTCATATTATCATAAACCAACATTGGATTGGTTTATCAATCAAATTATTATTTGCCCAAAAAACATAATTAAGTTACCTAACCAAACATCACCTATCTTATCCTACTTGTATTTTTACTTAACAAAAATTCGTAATTTGTATTAAAATCAGATGCCTGGCCTCCGGGACGGCCAACCAGGGTGTTTTAGAGGACTTATTGCCTAACTTCACCTGGTATAATAAGACGTCCTTTAACTTTAACTTTTTTAACTATTTCTATGGTCCTTTCGATAAAAATAATTAATTTTGTCAATTTGTTCATAATACTACCCTTATTTGTTTTGTGTTTTTATAGGTTTCTGTAATTGTTGTAATTAAGGTTAAGTGTGAGAAAGGACTATTAGACCCTGCTGTCGGCGCATAAATTATGTTTACCTGAGTTTGAAGATTGTATACTAAAAAATTAAAATACCTATGACAAATCCAATCACGTCATTTTTTCCTTGTTACAATTACAAGGAAGTACAGCTACGTTGTAGCATATGCATTTTTAAATTTAATTTATAATAATTTTTAGCCCAGTTGGAACAACAAGTATCGGAATGTCTTCTAGTTTTCACTGTTCATTGACTTTACACTTTTCATAATCAAATCCTGTTAATTTATTGCATTTATATTTTAATATTACGTGGTTGACAAGAATGTTTTCAATATGTTTCATAAAATATCAGGATTTTAAGTTCTCAGGAAAAATAGTTTAGTCAATTTCATGGAAACAATCTTAGCTTCTGGAGGTCGTAAAATTAATAACTTAGTCACGTTGTAATCCCTATTAGGTATATAAGTAAATGAGTAATTATAAATTGGTTAAAATCAATTTAAAACCACTCAAGAATTATAACGAGACCATGTAATTAATTTTACGACCTCTAGAAGAAAAGAAGACTTTTTAGGAAATCGAAAAGAACTTTTTTACTGTACTCTTTAAATATGACATGTATAAAACGTATAGAAAACATTCCTATCAATCACATATTAAATAATAAATGCTATACAATGACGGATTTTAATTAAAGAAAGTGTACATTTGATAAACAGTGAAACTATTTAAAATTCTGACCCCTTTTTTGTTTCAAATAGGATAACAAATTATTAAAACCAAAATTATATTTAAGAATGCATATGTCATAACGTGCAATTAAACGAAGAAAACAATGATGTGATTCTATTGCTTGGTTTTTGTTTTCTTATATATTTGTTAAACCAAACAATTACGTTTATGTTCAGTCTTTGAGGGACCTCAAAGTGCTTTACTTCATGTGAATGCCTTTGACAACTCATTTCCAAAGTCAGTATCAATACCGTTAATACTCTCTTTGTTGGCGCCGTGAGACTGACGTCAAAGGAGACTCAATTATTACATTGTAACCATGACGACGTCTGATAAAATGTTCCCTCTATTTGTACGTGCTACTTGACGGACGATTGGTCGCATTTATTTGCGCAGAATGGAGGAGTTGATATAATTATATTTGGACTTAAAAAATTGGTCCTTTCAACATTAATTTCTTTTCATTGCACAATAATTACATTTTACAAAGAGATTTCGCAAATGTAATATACTTGTAGCCAAACCTTTATGAGCTAATAGAAATATAAATGATATCATTAATACACTTTAATTTACATGCATTGGCATATTGTACTTATTCTTAATATATAACCCTTCTTGTGGCTGGGTGGATTAATTTACATCTTAGCTTATAAAAGTCGCCAACAATTTGTTTTTTTCAACAATTGTTTCAAATACATTTTCTTCGACTGTATTTGAAACAATGCAGTTCAAATAAATTCACACAACTCACATTTATTACAATATAAGCACAAAATGCACAAATATATTACAATACAAAATGCACGAATGATAGATTTCGGTGAACCACGCTCACCTTCCTTATACCAGAGGGATTCACAAAAGAATGGAAAATGGTGTTCAACAACTCAATTTATAGGCCTATGATCACGTGACCCCATTGGCTGGAATCGTCAAAATGGCGGCTGCTACGATCCTATTGGTTAATCCCTATTGGCCGTTACTCCTTACAAACTTTTAAAATATCTACATTTTCATCTATTTTATTCAAACTGTGGCTACAATTCAGAATGTGTTTAGCTACATTAGATCTTTCAGGTTTATTGTTTTTAAAAGCAGAGTAATGGTTTTTATATCTTTCACTAAAATTTACAGTCTGACCTGTGTAAAACATATTACAATCATTTCAGTTAATCCTATATATTCTTGAATTATTGACTTTGTCTTCACTTTCAATATTCGGGTGTAAAATGTTGGACATAGTATTACAAGTCTTAAAAGCTACTGATAAATTGAATTTCTTAAATCTATTAAAAATTTTTTGTGTAAACGGTCCATTGTAATGGCGGGATACATACTTATTTTGTTCTTTATCGGATTTTTCTATTTTAAGTGTTGTTCGTTTATTGCCTCGAATTTTATTTCCTATAAAAATAGTTTTTTTCTTTATTAAACTTCCAATTTCATCAATGATTGATGCCTTGTATCCATTGCAACAATGGTGCAAACTCATCAAGTAATTTTTATTGTTGATGACATGTAGGAATGGACAGCAAAAAAAAAAAAAAAAAAAAAAAAAAAAAAAAAAAAAAAAATGTAAAACAGGACCAGGAACAGACAACCTTGAAATATGTTAGGTTTGATTGGATGAGTTTTGATGGAAATGTATATACAATAATTAAATCTAAGTGCAATATTAATAAACTTAACAAAATAATAACCATGCATTTTTATAAGGAATATTCGTACTTTACACCTTCCCCTGCACTTGTGTTACGTGTAACGCAGCGTGTAGCAAGTTTCTCCAGTTAATCAACTAACTTGTGATAATAATGTGCTAAAAAATATGTAAATACTGATATTCATTTTGACACACTTTGTTAACATCGGATATTTGAAACAATTGTATGATACAATAAAACAAACATTAGGATATTTACCACTAAAAACATACGAACAAATTAACTTTATTTCCATAAAAATAACAAAGAATCTTAATTTTAAAATTGGAAATCAACCAGTGACTTTACCTAGAAGTAAAGTTAACGTAAATACACAAAAGCTTTATTGAAAAACTGGGGAAATTAATGGAGTCCAGCTCATAAAAGACCCTAAAACATACAAGTAATAGTAATCAAAATAATTATTGCCTATACATTCAAATACACCAACACTGTAGCATCTGCTACAATTATTAAACAAATTACTAAATTTAAAAAAAAATTGGTAATTTATAAACAGTTAAAGCAGTACACATTGGTATTAGCTTAATATTAAGTGTGAAAGAGACAAAAATATGTTGGTGAGCAAAATATGTAATAATAAATTAAGAGTGTTATTTGAAGGTATCGTTTTGAAAACTTTTAGGAACTCGATGTTATTGTGTCTTTAATTAAATTGCTAAAATGTATTTAAGTCTTTGGTGAATTTTCTAGTAATAGGAAATATGGAGTTATATTCTCTCACTATCACATTATACTGTCAGAAGATTTGTTTGACGAAGGCATTCAGCTTTTTGAAATTGCTTCCATTTTCTCATTTTATTTATTGTCATTGATTTGGTATAGTAAAATAATAAACCATACATTTGTTGCTAACGGTAAATAAAAATTTTAATTTCAGACTCCCAGAGCAGTGATCGTAGTTTTCCTTAAGGAAACGCCGATTTCCTTCTTGACTTTACTCTGCCTATTCTTTATAGACTGACTATTGTTATGTGCGAGGAACGTTTAGAGATAGAGTAAGAGGGGAATCCAGTTCAGTATAAGTTGAATATTAATGATAAATCTTCCAGTCCAGGCCGGATTCAAACCAGCGTTATCTCTAACCCAAGCCCAAAGTCCTACACAGCTAATACATCTCGACCATTCTTCTCCTGAGCTGCCGGTAATTAAGTCATCAATTGTGATTTTTTAGTTGAATTAAAGTTGTACATTATGGCATAAACCTACTGTAGTGGTTTAATATAAACATTGGATTACAAATAATTAACAGATTAAGTTAAGTAATGTCAGTGATTTTAGTGAGAGTAAAACGTAAAACAGCTGTGAGAAGGTTTACAAATGTGTTCCTGACGAGTATTAGATCCCTTGGACCTGCTTTTGTGGTCTAACGACTCCAGTAATGGTCGCAGGGAACTGGATCACGTTGCGGTGGGTTCGTCGTCTCAAGGTTTTGAATATATGTAGCTTATTGTAAGGTTACTTTGGGTTATGGCAAAACATTTAGGTGTTATCAGATAAGTTATTTGCTTATGCTATATTACTCTTTAATATTTCGTATACTATAAAATAAACATACTATCAAATATGTTTGTGAACTGAGTAGTACATAACTATTCTAACTTTGGGTATCCATATTTAGGTCAAGTACCAAATTTGAAGGTTGATAGTAAATTAAAATAAACAATGTCGATATAGGTGTTTGCTACATACTAAAATGAATTCATAAATAAAGAATATTAATATACTTAATTTTTGTCTATTTTTAAAATCGTCAACCACTAACATGTCACAGAGTACAGTTAGTTTCTTAGAGCTGATAATTACCAACAGCAATTACATAATTAGTAAACTGAACCTCAAAACTCAAAATAGTTTTTCAGTTGAATACGACATCACTTAACATTTGTTTTTAATAAAACAGGCAGAAGATAAATTCCAACAGTTGATCCTATCTTAAAGTCAGTCTTCCCTCCTTCGAACTGTACTTCATTTTTCTTTGATTCAAGGACCAATATAACAATAAATTTATAGTTACATAACCATTATCTAAATACAAGTTTTTAACATAATAATAATTAATTGTTTTAGCAAAATTATCCTCTTTCACTGTTTCCTAAAATCACTATCAATATTAATGGTTAGAAAACATGTTAAGAATAGCCTAAAATAATCGAAAACCTCTAAACCTATAAATTACAAAATTAAAAATACTGTACAGTTTTAAATTCAATTCCTGTAAAATTTATTTCAGTACATATTTTTCTTGGTTGGAACTGTATACACCATAAAGGCTTAGAATACAACTTAAGAGCGCTCTCTACATTCTTCAGAATAGTAAAGACACGAAATAAAATTGGTAAGCAGGAAGTTATTCATAGAATGTTAGACCCTTCATTTTAGTAATTTTGAATCATAAGTTAGTAGCATAAATATTAATCATATACAAATTCGAGTATTTTTACAATTAATTACATTATAAATGTGACAGACAGGCAGATATACAGTTTAGACCTAATGTTACTATAAGTTTAGTCCGTAGAATTAATCAATTGAACATACTAGTAATGTAACAGTTATTATAGTTCCTTAGGAATAGTTTTAAGGTTGTAATCTTGTTCGTCATCATATATAAAATAAGATACAATCTTCTATCAATAACGAATTGTGAGGCCTACAAAGGTCATTCTGTTGAACGTTTCAAGAGTTTATTTTATTCTGTCTTCGGTATATTACTTGTGTTTTAAATTCTATCAGATAAGTAGTCTAAAATATATTAAACATTTCTCAATCAACAATTACATTGTACTAATAAGGAAGTCACCTTCATCTAACACTACTTAAAAATATTTAAATAAATACTGTGGTTAAAATTTACTTAGGCTACACCTTTTTGGGAGTTAATATCATCATGTATGAATATTTCATTTCAGTAACATTCCTTAACCCGATTTGGTTGTAAATGTGACAAACAGCATTCAAATTGTAAACTCAAAAACGAAAGTTCTGAGGTGAATAAAATGTCACTTTGAAATTAAAACATTTGATTTATATTGGATATTTATTAGTAATTTTGTTCCATCATGGTAGCAGTATCTTTTCAGTAGTTGTGTATTTGTTTGTGTTGAAATAATCGCTGGTCGAGTACAATATTATTTAAATAGTTAACAGTTATATGATGTTCTAAGATGATATTGAATCCTTCGTGTTAGATAAGCAATGTTGAGACATGCGGGAATGTACCTTAACAAGCTGATAAAATTAAATTTTAAGTTTTGTTTCGTATTTAATTGAAAATTGGAAGTGTTGGAGGTAAAACTGAACTTAACTTATTAATAGAAAACTTCCAAAGTTGCGTCATTCTGAGAGGGTTATTTCAACACAATCAATCATAACCCTAACATGGAAATCCAATGATTTACCAGTTATTGATGGAGGAAAGTTTTGTTTGATAAATGATCTAATACTGTATAGTATAGTGTGTAACCACTCTCAGTTCATGAAAGGTCCATTTGTCTAATGATCAAAATAAATCAACCAGAAGAGTTATTAACATATTAATTATATGTATATTACTACACATAATTTAATTATGTACTAAAAATGTATGTAAATGCGTGTTTGATTACGCATTGATCAACATTACGCATTTGATGTTACCACTACTTTTTTACCACTACTTTTTTATACGGTTTGGTTAGATTATGTTAGGTTAGGTTAGGTGGCTCCTAAAGTTGATCACAAACTGGTAAATCCGATGATTGACACCGCCGAATGCGCTCTCCGTGTGTACTTTCTTAGAAAGGGATAAGATAAGGCCAACGATATCGGAATCCTAGCGGATAGGAAATACGACAGTGAACGTAAAAATTATGACAGCGAACAGTTTTTAGAGCAAATTGAATGTCTATCAAGCGGCAGTGAATTAACGGAAAAGATCCATTATCTAAAAATTATTTTTATACTACAGTAAATTAATTATTTATTGTTTAAAGTATATTCAATATGATAAGTTCATTCATATTTTTTCCCTTCTTTTAGTGTCAGTGTCAGAACTTAATTAACTACCAAAAGGAGGTTCTTACACTTGTAAGGGATGATTTGTTAAAAAGACTTCTCAATGTGGCTACGCTTAGGGCCTTTTTAGTCATGAAATGAAATAGTTTTTATTACTTTTTGACAATATGTACATATTGTATAGCAAAACCCCATAACCAGTAACAATCAACTGGTTATGGGGTTATCGTATTCTTATATTTTAATGCTTTTTTATGGTTTGACGTTTCATTTTTTGTTCATTGCTATCAACCTTATCCATTAAATAATATACAGTTAATGATATCTGAACTAGGCTTCTTTAGCCATTTTAGTATGGAGATTAAATACATAATAATTAAAAAATCACAATTTTATACTTCATGAAATGTAAGTCGTTATATTAAAAAAATATGAAGAGTTTGTCAATAATATTTACTATTATATTATTTACTACCAATTTAACTTTATATATATATATATTACTGATATATATATATATATATATATATATATATATATATATATATATATATATATATATATATATATCAGTAATCAAGAGAATATAATGATAACTATCTTCATTAATTATTGAAGATTTATTTACAGTGCTGTCTTCACCATTCTTGCATTTATATCAATAACACGATTGTTAAGTCACAATTATTATGATAAGAAGAGCATTTTTTATGTTTTAAAATTTGTTTGGACAGAACAAACCAAAAGTCCATTATATAATTGTGTAAATTTTACAATTTTTATAACCTATTGTAAAAAGTTTTTTGTTTTTTCAAGTTAATCCCTAAGAGCTTTATTAATTTCTAGCAGTGGCCCAAAGATATATGTAAGTTATAAGTGTACTTCTTATTATTTAAATTTAAATTATGGTGATTCATTTTGAACTGTTTAAGAGCGTTTTCAACTGTTTTATATTGTTATAAATAGATAAACCATGAACTCTGGTTTCCCCTAATTACGAAATATATTTATTGCAAAAAAATAAAATATAGCATAAATGTCAATTTAAATAAAATCAAGCAATTATTTAAAACTTTTTCAAAACATCAAGAATAAACTCATTAAAGGGTCTAAACAAATAGTTAAAATAACAATTTGTAGAAACATATCAAATTCCAACTGAAGGATTACAACTTGCAACATGACTATTACATAATATTTTATCTTTTAATATTTAGGCACTCTCTAGTTAAATTTAGCAATTGATGTAAGCACTATTCTATAAATAATTATTTATAAAATAAGTTAAAAAGCAGGCTTTATTCCACCCTAACTCATTTACAGGGTGCTTACACCTAGTTTACGTAATACCTACATTTTAAGCGGGTTTTTTTAAGATAACAATTATACACAATGACAATGTTCAAGCAATAATTGTTATCAATGAAATATAGATTGGATGAGTAGATAGTAAGCTCATTTATGTGTTTTAAGCTCATATGTGCTTTAAAATACAGTTGTCGAATGAGATTGGTTGTAGGCTCAGCTGCAAGGGACGTTGAGAAAGCCACAGATGTTTGTGTCCCCAAATAATCCCCTTCCATTTTCAGCCAGCAACAAACAGTGTGTGTCTTGAACGGATACTTTCTTCAACAATATTGTTTGATATATATTACTATATTCTCCTCGAAAAAAAAACAACGGACTTTTTCCGTTAATTCCCTACCACTACTTTTTTGTCACAATTATGGTTGGGTTAGGTTAGCTTAGGTAAGGTTAGGTTAGGTCAGGAGCCTACTAAAGTTGATCACAAACTGGTAAATCCAACGATTGACTTACCTTCAAATGCTCTCTTCGTGTGTAAGTTCTTTGAAAGCGATAAGATAAGGCCAGTGATATCGGATTCCTAGCGGATAAGGAATGCAACAGTGGACGTAAAAATGATTGGGAACTGTTTTTAGAGCAATAGAATATTTATCAAGCAATAGTGAAATAACGGAAATAAAAAATTAGTGGTAGCTAATTAACGGAAAAGATACAAAGCTTTAAATGGTATTAATGATGAAAAAGTAGCGATAATACAATATATATTCCTAATACTTGGAACATAATGTTTAATGTCCAATACAAATTAACATTAAAAAAAAAAAATAGAGTTTACAAACACATTTAAATGTAATATATTTATGTTTCTCATACATTTATTAGGTTGTATATGAATAAAATTAATAATGATTACAATTATTAGCAGGTAATATTCAAACACTTTGCATTCTTTACATTTCTTTATCTTGGAACCCGTTTCAGTCACACGCCCAATTTGGTTGAGGAAAACTTATTAACGTTTATGGAAATGTTGTTAATAATAGTCACCGTACATAATGCTCAGCACTGTCATGAAATAATGCTCAGATTATGAAATAATGAACAGATATCAAGGAGTATATTTTAATTACACTAGGGGGACTAATGCAAAAACACAGCAATTAAAGTGTGAAAGCATTACTTTTTCGAACGTGTTTATCAATATTTTTATATTTACCATTAAATATCTAACATCCGTAACTCCCCGTCACAGCTCTGTGATACAGTCCCCAACTAACATCAAAGGCTGTATTTCCATGACCACTTAGTGAGGACTAACTAAATCACGTAACAATTGGAACGAGAAAGCATTAATAATGTGTTTCGAAATGGATGTCGATGTTCGAAATAGCAGTAGCTAAGTGTTTAACAATGTTATGACAAAACAGTGTACAAGAGATAAATTAATTTCATTATTTTACAATAGAAATATTATTTACTATCTCAAAATTAACTGGGAATTTTATAATTGAACTTAAAGTTAAGTGAAGTTAAACAAAACTACTCATTAGTGAATAAAGTATTAATCGGTGACATATTCGTTGAATTAAACATTAGTTAAGGAAAATTATTTTATTTTTTTAAATTATTTATTTGAATAATACAACCCTGTATTGATAATGAAGAGTTCATTTATTTTTATTATATTATATAACTACCGTTACTTTACAAATTGTTTTGTAACACGCATTGATCATTCAATTTAATATTATGAACAATTGATTTTACTTTTTTAATTGAATTGTATAACTAGGTGTCTTCTTCCACAAATAACATCCCCTACCATCTACAATAGCTGCCAGGTCTTCATTGTGTTTGATCTGCGATTATAGCTCCCTTACTGGGACTTTATACTTGAATTTATAAGCGCTACTTCACTCAAATGCACAATTCACCAACGTATACAATAACTGAACAAAATCCTCTCTCATACAACATCCTTTATAATTGTTATTGAAATTTTTGTACGCTTATATATAATTTATTGTATATGATAGACTTAGGAAATTAAGCCCTGCATTCTATACAAAGTACTTTACAATAATTAAATACTTAACAACATTTTTTCTAAAAGAACACAAATAATAAACAATCATTCCATAAATCTAAAATAAAGCCTACAATATCCACAGTACTTTTCGTCAAGTAGATGGGATCACAATACTGCGCCACAAGGCCCTGCTGTATCAGTTAATCTGTGAATCACTTTTAATAAAGTATGTATCTGTTTTTGATACCACATTTAAAGTTCTGAAGATTTGTATCTGGGCATTTTTTTATTAGCAACTGAAAATAATCATACAAAACCAAAAACCTTAATTCAATTTAATGTCACGCTTTAATTACAGTTAATAGTATATTCCATAACAAGAGTGGAAAGTGGGGTTTTGCATGTTCGAGACCATATGTTTGAAGTGCGAGACTTGTCGAGCACTCCGAATGGTCGAGAACATACAAAACACTTTCACTCAAGTTTTGAACGATACTTTTCACTAAACTACGGAATAAAAACAGGTGTTGTTAACTGTGGAAAATTCTCGGTTGTAAACAATGTTACTTTCGGTAGTAAACAATAGACAGCTGTTGAAAATATGATGTTTCGCAGGTTGTAAACACATAACGAAAACAGCTAAACTCATAGTAGTGTAGTGAATATGTTATTTTCACTAGTGAAAATGTAATTTTCACTACACTACTATGAGTTTAGCTGTTTTCGTTATGTGTTTACAACCTGCGAAACATCATATTTTCAACAGCTGTCTATTGTTTACTACCGAAAGTAACATTGTTTACAACCGAAAGTTTTCCACAGTTAACAACACTTGTTTTTATTCCATAGCGTAGTGAAAAGTATCGTTCAAAACTCGAGTGAGTGTTTTGTATGTTCTCGACCAATTGAAGTGCTCGACTAGTCTCGCACCTCATACATATGGTCTCGAACATGCAAAACCCCACTTTCCACTCTTGTTATGAAATATACTATTTTATCTTCATTTAATTTCCATGCAATCTAAGTAGATTATTTATTTTATTTACGTGAAAACAATAAGACGTAGTATGTTATTATATAGCACGAAAACCTTATTTACGACACTACTGTAATAAATACTAATGTAATACTGTTCTAAAAATTCCAAATATTATTTTATATTTTTATAATGTTTACAATATGTACTATTTTTCGAGTGTCGTTTACACAATTTGCGCACTCTGGCTTATGGTGTCATAAGTTTTATACTTTATGGAATATTTTCATATATTTTATATTTTCTTATAGCTCATAGATTATACTAATATAGTACATGTAGCAAACATTTGAAAACAATATAAATACCCCTTATTTTTAGATCGGTACGTAATTTTTCACTGACATTTTTCGTTTCCACGGTAAACTTTTTATTTTTCCCAATAAATTAAAAACAAAAAAAATTGTCCACAATCTAATTATTTTACCTAAACAAATTTTCCTTGTCTATTCAGTGTTGTTTTTAAATTTTTTTATAATTTTTACGTGTACTATTTAATTACCTACAGTGATCATACTGTATCTTTGCACACTTTTTAATTTGTGCATTTTATGTAAACAAACACTTCCAAAAAAACCTACTATCTAAAATGTAACAACATATTATTATAGTGCACTAAATAATAAACAATTTGGCTTTATTGGAATTATTTATAAAAATTATTTAGTGCTCCTAAGGAGTGTTATAAATTATAATTTACGTACAAAATTTTAAACGTTTTTTCAATCTTTTCAGGACAGTAATTATTAACTAATTCTTTTTGTACATGTTGATGGTGGTATGTGAAAGTACAGTTCTTGAAAATAAAATAAATATGATAACATTTACATTTGAAGCCTATTTAGTATTTTTAATTATTAAAAAAAAAAAAAAAAACTTACGCAGCGCTGAAAAAGGACCTAGAAGTAGGGAGCACACATAGGTTCGTATAAGACTGCATGAGGGTAGAGTATACATACAAATGTGGGTAGTTTTAGAATATTCTCAATATGTGCTCAACCTGGTGAGAAATATGGAGGGATAAAGTGCGGAGTCTGACCGTCGTCCTGTTAGTATCTCCATATAGATAGGCAATCTCTTCCCCAGCCACTTCTACAACCAACAACATACAAAGGTTGATGTGTTTATCATTTGAAAAAAAAAGGAAAAAAATCGTTTACTCGAGTAGTTATTGAAATAAAATTTATAAGACATATCTGATGTAATTATTCATTTTATTAAGGATTTATTTATTTGGTTGTACCAGCCATCAGCAATAACGTTTAAATTTCAGTTTCCGACATTATTTATTTTTGCGATAATTTATGTCTCTTATTCTCGACAAATCCTAAATTCCAAGTTTAGACGTAAGCCATATTGATTATTTAAATATGCTTAGTTTTACTGGGCTCTTATCGTATGTTTTTTAAACCATAGTTCATTATTTACACTCCAACGTCAAACTGCTCCTTCATTTGACCATTACAATATAAATTATATAACAATAAGCCCCAATACTCATGTTTTGTGTATTAGGAATTTTTCTCGTACTTAAAAATGTAATCTTATGTGTTTAAACTTAAACATATATATACTGTGTAAGAACAGTAAAATTGCAGGAATTATTGCCTTGAGGTGTAACTTTCTCACTTAATGTGGTCCTTGTATTATACAAATATATTAATACTTGTTGTTAACACATAAAAACAACAATAAGGTAGTTTAGGATTACATGTCTTTATGTACATGATCATCAACCAATGTGTTCTGTTTATGTACATGATCATCAACCAATGTGTTCTGTTTATGTACATGATCATCAACCAATGTGTGCTGTTTATGTACATGATCATCAACCAATGTGTTCTGTTTATGAACATGGTCATCAACCAATGTGTTCTGTTTATTTACATGATCATCAACCAATGTGTTCTGTTTATGTACATGATCATCAACCAATGTGTTCTGCTTATGTACATGATCATCAACCAATGTGTGCTGTTTATGTACATGATCATCAACCAATGTGTTCTGTTTATGTACATGATCATCAACCAATGTGTTCTGTTTATGTACATGATCATCAACCAATGTGTTCTGTTTATGTACATGATCATCAACCAATGTGTTCTGTTTATGTACACGATCATCAACCAATGTGTTCTGTTTATGTACATGATCATCAACCAATGTGTTCTATTATGTGTTGAATATTCAATCAAGTTATGTAGAACCTTGCGCAAACATCGTCTGGCTTCCGTCTACAGGGTGGATCTGGAATGTACATCAGCTAATTGTGTTTGATCAGTCAGCAGGTTCCCCTACCTGAGAGCTCTGGTATAGTTCAAACATTACTCGTAGTTTTGAGTGAAATAAAAATAACTCACTTTTTAGTATTTAAAATACTTGTTTAAAATATCTCACAGTGACAAATACTCTTTAAGGTTGTCACTGAGTTGATTATTTTCCAAATTTATATCAAAATTAGTTAATGTAACTTTCCTTGAGACAGGAAATTACAAAAAAAGTTTTTAACTTCTAAATTAGTACTTGTGGCCTTAAGCATTGGTGATTTTAGCTGATTTCAAATCAAGCATAAGACAAAACCATTAAAAGTACGAGTTTAATTTTTTATAACTACGTTTTTGACACATAACTAAAGGGATTAAGATGTTTTTATTTCTTTTAATGTAAAAATATTTATAATTATAAAGGTTAAAAAGAGGTATTTTTTACCTTTAAAATTAAAAATATTTTTACATTAAATAAAAGAAAAACATGTTAATCTCTTCAGTTATATCCAATAAATACAGTTATAAAATATTAAACTTGTACTTTGAACGGTTTCGTCTTATGCTTGATTTAAAATCAGCAAGCGCCACTTCATAAGTACTAATGTAGTGGTTGCAAATTTTTATTTTTATTTTTCTTGTCTCAAGGGAAGGTGCATTACCTAATTTTGATTACAAAATTGGAAAATAATCAACACACCGAAAACCGATTGCACCACCTTTGGAGCCTGTGTAAACTGTAAACTGCTTTCTTTGTTTAGTACAAAACGTAAAAGTAGAATATAACATGCAGCTTTTTTAATAACATTGTAACATACTGAAGATAACTTACCTTCCACATGAAGATATATGATTCAAATTATTCACAATAACGAATGTAAATTTTTCATAATTTTGGTAAATAGAGCTTTACTAATAAAACATCGTGAAAATATTAAATTTACAAATGTTTTTACAACTATTCTATACGAATCCAAAACACTTTAGACAGAACACCATGTTATGATTTCCCAGCACCATAAACTTTTGAAGCTCGGGATCTCATGGAGATTGGATGGAAGTGGTGACTGTCGAAGTACAGTATTGTTGGCTTAATACTGTTCATTGTAGCCATCTATCTTCTCATTTGCTAAAAACATGTTACATAAAAATTTCCTCGGAACCAAATCTAACTATGTTAGTTCATAAGTTTGTTATTTTTCTTACATTTCCTTTAAAAAAGTAAATAATAAGAATTCTTCACATGCAATTATAATTATTCAACTTTTCTCTGCATTTCAAACTTTAATCGTACCAAATGTTGATCTTTTATATTTAAGGCTATCCATTTTGTTACATTCATCTTTCCGATTTCTTATTTTTATTTAAATGAGAACTCCGATTTTACGTATTTTTGTAATGAGAACCCCGGTGTTACGTATTTTTATAATGAGAACCCCAGTGTTACGTATTTTTGTAATGAGAACCCCGGTGTTACGTTTTTTTATAATGAGAACCCCTGTGTTACGTATTTTTATAATGAGAACCCCGGTGTTACGTTTTTTTATAATGAGAACCCCGGTGTTACGTATTTTTATAATGAGAACCCCAGTGTTACGTATTTTTGTAATGAGAACCCCGGTGTTACGTATTTTTATAATGAGAACCCCAGTGTTACGTATTTTTGTAATGAGAACCCCGGTGTTACGTTTTTTTATAATGAGAACCCCGGTGTTACGTTTTTTTATAATGAGAACGCCTGTGTTACGTATTTTTGTAATTTACAGTCCGAACAACGAAAAATCCAACTATTGCTGTTAATCATATTAAATCAATAGTTACAGAAATGTTTATCGTTGTTTATATTAGGATATTAAAGGTTTAACAAATAATTTCGGTTCTTAAAAATACTAAACAGTTATCTGCTTAAATGTATGTACTGTATAAGCTAATACTTGCATAAATCAGCCTGTGTATGGGAAAGAATTATGTTTGTTTAGACGTTTATATGACTTCTCTTTCTTAAACTTCATTGTATCATATTACATTCTTTTTCTTCTTTATTTTACTTGTAATCTTAACAACACAATATAAAATAACATAAAAACATTTTTGAAATTTATCTATATAACTAAGCTTATCCAGTTATCAGATAGTTCCACAAGAACAGACAGTAAATATTAACTACCAGCTTGCCACCTGACACAGAAAGTGCTAACAGCTCGTTAAAACTTTGCTAATAATCTCCAGTTTTATATTAGCTTCCTGTCAGTTAACACGTGACACCTTCCTTACTTGTTAGTAGGGTAATTTGCCTTCGGTTTCCGTTTTCGAAGGCAGCTATGTTAATCGCCATAATGAAAAAACGTAGTGCGCCGGCAGGTCGGCCGCCTGCCTTCAAAGTCTCAGATCGAAGGCAGACATGCTATTCACCCATAAGGAAAAAACGTCGGCCTCCTTCATCGTTGTCTCATTGCTTGCCACATTTGTGTCAGTACTTGTGCCAGTCGGCCCCGGCTGCCTTCGGTTTTCACTTTCGAAGGCAAGATGTTAAACGGCCACAAGGAAAAAACTCTTGGCCGCTCGAAGCACGCCAATCTCCCAAACAAGGAAAAGACGTCGGCAGCTCTGACGCATTCATGACGTGTCAAGGCCCGCCGATCATTAACTGCAGTCTGGGCCAGTCGGCCCGTTAACCTCAAGACCGGTTCGTTGTGACTCAGGCTATTACATTTCGGTCGACGGCGAGACCGTGGCCACCTGACCCGGTTTTGTCAGACGAAAACGAGAGGAGGTCAGCAGTCTGGACTGTCTGCTGTTAATTGCAACGGAGTATGTTAAGGTCTACAAGGTACGTTGCGGCACCCACCGCTTGTAAGTACAACCTTACAGGATATAAAAGAAATTGAGTCTTAAAGTAAAACCACAGTCATGGCTGAGCTTGTGGTTAAGTTTGCAGTCCGAACCGACAGACACACGCAAGACTTACTTCGCCAGCTTAGGACGATAAGCCAAGATTTCAAGGTGTGGGATTTCGAGGAGGAAATGAAGCCACCAAACTCCACGGGTAAGTAAAAACAACAGTATCAAATTCAGTAGCATATATAATATTCATATAATATAATACATATTAATATAACACTCAAGCACTAATCACAATACTGGGGCTCTTCCCCTTCATCCCCATGTATTGCAAGGAAAAGCTCCCCCCATTCAACTCAACCAGGTCCTCTTCCGTCAGGTTTTCATCGAAACGTTTTGGTAGAAACAGGACCCTATCCTCCCCGTTAACTTTCAAGCACACCAAAACGGACGGGCCGAACCTCGTCTTTACTCTCCTCGCCGACCCGATCCGGTAGTGATGGCCTACCTCCAGATCCTTGACGTCAATTCTTGGAGTGTAGGCAGGCTCCGCCAAAGTTGACAGTTTGTTAGAAAGACTCATCGTGTTTCTGTAACAACAAGAACAGTATACAGTCAGACCAGCTACTATAATTTTGTCCATACAAGTACATAAGCCAACAGAGACAGTCAACAACAATACATGTAGTCAAACAAACGCTATGCCAAAGACACGGGGGGCTTCTTTTCCTTTTTCACGCCCATCGGGATAATTTTTTTGGCAAAACGGGGAATCCCAAAATTCTTTCCAAACAAACACAACCCCGCCGGTTGTAAAAACAGTCCCCATTCCCTTTTGCTTTTCCCAGAGTCGCGTTTTGAGTAGTTCATTCAGCCAAGTGCTTTGCAGGCTTCATCCAGCATCTGTAGTCAGTGAATCCAGCACAAAATCCAGCCCGTGAATGTTTACTAGCCAGGGGTTTACGGCCACAGTGTCATTCCCCTGAAGGGTGTTTTTTTGGGGCAAAAGATCCGTTTGAACAACATTTGTCAACGTCCAAATGGAGAGCCCCTTATTAAGAGTACCGCCTGGCGGAAAAAGCGCAAAAAGCATACTCCCTTTCCCTGCCCCATGATGTGCTGCACACGGGGACTGTACCAAACCCTCAGCCCCACCAATTTATAGCACTAAGCAGGCCCCCCAAACAAGTTTTCGAACAAGATTTGAGAGGGTCGTGGGGTAAACGTTTTATCGTGAATAATTAGACAGTAACGCAGGTTTTTTTTGAAAAAAACTGTTAGCCGAAAAAATCAATGGATCCCCAACAGGTGCGATCTAAGGTCTGTTTTGTTTAAGCAATCGTTTACTACAATAGGCCGATTCTTTTAAACATTTTTTTGCTCAACAGTGGGCGCGAAATTTTGTTCCATAATAACTCCTTGGAAACGAGTAACTTGCGTAAAAAAGGAAAAATGATTGTTTAAAAAATCTATTTTTAAAATCATCAAAAACGGATACGAGTTTGGGTTTTAAGTTAATTTAAATTTGGTCAAATCACAAGAAAAAGTGGCAGCATTCTTTTCCATTTCTTTCTTGGGGCCCGTTTGAAAAGCCACGATCACATACCTGGTTTTTCCAGTTGGAAGCAGTCTTTACGCCCACTTTTCCCGTGAAGTATTGGGGGCGCCGGAAACTCGAAAATTTCCCATGCCCTGTATCCACAGGTATGCTAACCTGGGATCAAATACTTTGGGCAGCGTACACGCTGCTTATCGTTTAAAAAGTACGAAAGGCATTCGCCATTTAACTTTTTCAACTTAACCTTAAGGGGTTTCCACAGGGGCAGTTGGTTGTCCTTTAAACCCAATAACAGTTTTTGTCACCAAAGCCCAATTTAAATACCAGTCTGGCGTGCATTACCTAATCTTTTTGAATTTTGGGCAAAACCAAAAAGTCGGTTAAGAGGTATAAAAAAGCTAAATTTCCCCCTTTTGTAAAATTTTTCAATCAAGTTTTTACAAACAGATTAGCAGCTAAAGGCCCAACATCCGGTCCTTCAGTTCCAATTCCTCATGAAGCAACCCTTTTTTGTAGTAGTAATACAGGGATTCTTACCCTGTCAACTTCAACCGTTCAAATTTAACCGCATCTCGTCAAAGAGAAAGCTATTGCGTTTTGACAAACTTGGGGCGGCAGTAGCTTGCCATCGCTTAAAAAAAAGGTTTCCCCAAAAATTAAAAAAGAGGGGGGTATTACACACAAAACCCCGGGTTAAAATTGGGAAAAGTATTTCCATTTTTGTTCAAAAAACCTTAAACTAGGGAAGATATATGCCAATCCAATGGTGACCGTATATCAAAACGGGAATGCATAAAGTCCAACATACGTTCATTTGTAATGTATTTTACCCCAGGGGTTGCAAGAATCCCCCCGATTGTACGTGTTAATTTGTTTGACAGATCGATGTCACTTTAAACTTTTATTGCGCGCCCCCATTAAATAGGTTTTCTTCCAATCCAAAAAAAACGAAACCCCTTCTGCTTTCCTTTAAACGCGTATCGAATACGTTTTCCCCCGAAAATTTTTAAAAATTTTCCCCTTACGGTAATCCCAGGGTGACGTTGTCAATATTGCACGGTGACAGGTTACATAAATGAAGGACGGGGTTTTTACCAAATTTTTAGCCGGGCCCGGCACGGTGGGAAAGAATTGAAAATATCATGGGCCGGCATTCCTTAAAATAAAAAACGGTGCAATATTACATTAACACGAATCGGTTGATCCCAAAATGTCCACCATTCCACTTGACCCCCTGACGGGTTAATAAAACCCTTTCTTAAAACCCCCCGAACCCACCAATTGATTCCCTTTGTAAAAATCCACTAAAACCCAGGATTGATCCGTTTGGAGATGGTTGCCCCGGTAAAACCCTACGACGGTCTTTTGGGGAACTTTCTCAGTTCGCTGTAATAGGCAGAAATCTGTCAACAAAACGACCCCCCTGGTATAGAAACACCCCCCCCATCGCACCCCAAGTGAAGTAGATTGTTTTTACGTCCCCATTTGGGATTGAGTTGAATCCAAGACTAAGTAGACCCACCTCCCAAAAAGTCGTCTCCCCAAATGTAGGGTGGAAAAAATTTTCCCCCCAAGCCCCGATTTTTTCCGCTGAAAGTAAAAGGCAGAGACGAGAGAAAACACTCGCAAACATGGTTTAAAAGCAATTTATTAGGGCAGAAAAAATGCTAAAAAAAGGTTCCAAAATCCCGGGTCTCTGTGTGACAACGGTAGCCCAAAAATTTTAAGTATGAAGTTGCCCTTTTAGGTAGCGTTTGCACTTCTATGGAGGCTGCAGATCTCCGTAACTATCAAAGTAAACACTCGATTGCCCTTTTTCTTGAAACAACCCAGTGGTGCCAGCACCACTGCTGCTGTCGAGTTTTCACAATGGTAGACTCATTTCTCCAAGGTCGTAATGGCAAAGCATCCCGCATAAAAAACTCCTCTAAAATTAGGAATTGCAAAGAGCTGAGCGTAGAACGTCAAATCCTTGTCGTACAAACGCACGGTGGGCAACAACTTTAATAGTTTTTTCGCACCGCGAGTAGGGGCCCTGTTGAGACAAGACCCTTTCGGTAGGGGTTTAAGTAGAGTCCCTTTACACGTCGTAAAGCAATCGCTTCCTAGTCTCTTGTGACTTGATGCTCTGCCAGCCTTTTTGAAGGGATCCTTTAAATTTTAGCAATGGTCTGCCACCATCCGGCTGGGAAACCCCCTCCAACTGCCCAAAACACTAAGGCCGCAAATATCGCATAACGGTTTGAACCCCTCCACTTTTTTGCAACGCCAAGACACGTTTCTTTTTCATTCTCCTAAATTTTGTTGCCCCCCACCACCATGTTTTCTTCTTCGCCGCGCAATAGCCCTTCAAGGCTATTTTCGCAACTTTTAAAAGTCCTGCTGCTGTTGCCTTTCACCATTCCAGAACCACGAGGCCCCCTGGCTGGCTGACTATCTTTCCAAAGTCAAGCCCTCTTCTTCTTCTTTTCCCTTTTCCTTAACCCTACCCATCGCCCTGTTTTCCCCTTCATAGCGTTTGTACAAACCAAGCTGCTGCCTTTTCCCCCCAAACGGTACGTCTTTGTCTGTAACGGCTCCAAGCCTTACTGCAATATGCGATCCGCCTGTGTCTGACCCCATCCTTGTGTCGACCTGTGCGATGTCGTGTTCTTTCACGCCTCGTCTACGGGTTAATACCCCCGTCACCCTTGCAAACTCCTGGACCTTGTGCCTGACCACAAAGTTTAACCCTTAATTCAGTCAAAGGAAGCCTGTCGATTATGCATTAATCAGCCCCTGCCTCCGTAGCGCGGTTTTTCTAATGAAACGACTTCACAATACTTTTTTGGAGGGGTCAACCTTCAAAAAGGG
>JAQJVL010007730.1:0-22623 GCA_035578905.1 Stictocephala bisonia
CATATCCCTTTTAGCAGATATTGGGACAGTTTTTAGTGGATATAATAGTTCAACTTGCCTTAGTTTATTACATATCGTGTCTTGTAGAAACAGTTCTGCCTTCACAGAGAGCCCATAGGAAGTGCTATAGCCGTAGGATGTAAAGTAAGACACTCTCTACATTCTGTTCGCCAAGAGTTTTCATTTTGCACATATAAACACGGCCTTCTCGTTGGATAATGAACATCTCGTAGTGCCCATGCGCGAGGAACCTGTTCCTTAGGTCTGTGACGAGCAGAATGTAGCACTTTATACAATGGTTACAAGGAATTAAACAGTTTAGTCACTGTCCACCATAATAATAATAGTAATAATAATTTTTTTATTGTAATAAAACAATACACATTGTGTTACAAACGTCATCTATAAAAGGTTACAGTGATAATAATAGTAATATATATCAAGAAACTGAATAATTAATGAAAATGGAAACTGTAACATAAAATAATGTGACTACCTGGGTCGAAGCCAGTGTGATAAAAAGAAAAAGATTTTGGTTATTGCGGCCCATCCGTAAAACGGTGGGCCATGAACTCCCCCACCGAGTAGAACGATCTCGAGATCAATAGCTGCTTGAGTTTTCTCTTAAACGTGGCTTTATCGGCCACAACTACTAAGCTGTTTGGGAGTCGGTTTCACACCCTGACGCCAACCTGTGACGGCAGGTTATTGAAGGCGGATGTTCTATGTTGTTGCTGGCGATATGTGTCCCTACCCCTAGTATTGTAGTCGTGGATATCTACACCTTGGGTGAGATTGCCACTGAAACGACAGTAAACTGCCACCTCAAGTAAGTAGAGGCAGGGTAAAGTTAAAAGACCGAGCTCCCTAAACGCATCCCTACACGACTCTCTGTGCCTCAAATTCGCGAGAACTCTGACCGCTCTCTTTTGCAGTCGAAACACTCTTGAAAATCTAGAATCTGCACAGCTCCCCCACAGACGTATTCCGTAGGACAGATGTGGGTAAATTATACCAAAGTAAGTCATTTTTAGAATTCCCAATGAGCAGAACTGAGCAAGGGATCGCAGGACATAGATACCCGTCGACACCCTGGAGCAGACACTGTTGACATGATTGTCCCAGGTCAAACCTCTATCAACTTGCATCCCCAAGAAACTAGTACAATCCACATCTTTAAAAAGAGTGTCATCTGCCATAACGGACAGTGGCGTGTCATCACCAAGTTGTCTTAGACAGAAGTAGACAAAATTTGACTTAGTGCTGTTTGTTTGTAGATTTAATTGTTCAAACCATTCGCTCAATCTCTCGGTAACGGAACCGAACCAACCAACAACAAATTAAAAACATCAGATTAGTATAGATGCCTGTCCCGGAATATTTTGTTCTTATACCGAACCAAATAATTGATCTAATCTTAACCTCACGACATATCGCTTGCTACGTGAACTCTACTGTACCTTAAAACGAATAAAATACAGTAGGATACGTTTATTTTAATTTGTTAATTGAAATGTATGATTACTTAATCTAAGTTATGTTTATTTATCTAAGAGACACAACGGGATAGGCTATTTTTAGGAAAAAACTGTAATATGTAGTAATGGATTTAATGTTGAAATAGTTTGAACTTTTATTTTTCCAAACAAATCTTATGAAAATAAAAAAAAATTAATGATATATCCATTGACAATACTCAAAGGTTTTCTCTAAGCCTTTCTTTACAATATGCTTGCACAGCCTATATGCCTTGTAATAAGTTTGTGAAGTGTTTATGGATGAAAATATGAAAACGATTACATTATGCCCCCAAAACCAAGGAGTCAAACTAACCCACCACTTTACGGTGCTGCCGTAGTGCCTGTAATTAAAGTAACTATTGAGAAAATTTTGCAAAAAACTGTTTACTCTTAAGACCCTAAGGTTGCGTAGTAACGTTTATTTTTCAAGTCACAGTTATATGGAACAGGTTCCTCGCTCATGCGCACTTTGAGAATGTTCATCCTCATACGAAAAGGCCGTCTATACACAGTGAAGGAATACCTACAGGTGAGGTTGTGTACCGGATATTAAGTTGTTTAAGGGTTACAGTTATTCCACGTTACAGCTCTCCCGAAGGATCACACTTCTTACATGAACTGATTTATTGGCAAATTTTTCTCAAAAGTATATACACCAAAGAACCATTTAAACGAGTTGTGTCTACTAATAGTAAAAGAAATAACTAGTCCTAACTAAATTTTCATATTTCGTAATATTTTAGTTATAATTTAAAACAGCTTACATCCAGTACATAAAAATGAATTTTTTTCTGCACAGCTTTTGGAAGAGTCAAATTTAAGATTCGGTTTAGTTAATTATATTATTAAAATAAGCACGCACTTTCAACAATGCTCTAATATAGCCTGAGACAATTATGAGGAAACCTTAGTTGTCATTTACTATAGATGGAATTAATGTATATAGATGCAACGTGTTATGGCATTAAGTAGTAGCAGATGAGTTTAGAGTCCTTTCGTATATTTACGACCGTATTATGATTGTAGTCGTAAAATATACGACACAATGTTTGACATTGATGTGATAGTTTTACTTTTACACCTTAAGGTTAGCATCACATTATGGGGTACCTCCCCTCCATAAAAGATCCACAAGTACTCAGAGATCCCCAATAGTGAATCGTTGAGCAACCGTTATCATCTGAAGATAAAAATATTCAACGGAAACCACAGTGTAATTAATAACACTTAAAGGCTAAGTTTAATTATTTAATTACTATTTATGACTTTCAGACAAAAGTTCTTTGACAAGGACTTGTCAAATTAGGCAATATTTTATAGTTAACGGTCATCACAACACTTTACATTAACTCACCTCACCAATAACAGTTTTTAAATAAACTAATAGCACTGTTGTTCCAATTGACTTAAGAGTTTGCACACCCTGTCGGCCATGTTGGTTTTAATCCCATAAGAACAATGTTATTTTTGAGTCTATATTTTTTCTTTATTTATTGACCAAAGGTTGTATATGAGGGGTGATTTTAAACGTTATCATATTGCCCATTGGGTTTGCTTTTTATATTTTGATTACATACGGGAAATAGGTGGAAATAAAAACTTCAAAACAAATATTTTTCATATTTTTGTCTATAACACTAATCAGAAATTCGCAACGCAATTCCAACATACAACTGTATACTTGATAAAATACAATGTGTTCGGAAAAATCCAATTACAAATAACTCTTTAATTTGGTTAAGCATGATCGTGCGTCTTATGGGATCAAAACCAACATGGCCAACATGGTGTGCAGACTCTTAAGAGAAGTGCCAGTGGTGAGACTAGACGTCCGAAGACCCCGAATAGGGGCTGAATAGCAAGAACTCTAACAGTCGTTAAAATCAATAGAAAATAAGATATTGCTTAAAAGTCTTTTTAAAGTTTTTTTAAAGAGATTTATTACTTTTTAATTTCAACGTGTTACATATCTTCAGCTGATTATTTTGTATCTTGATTGTTTTGGCTATTGGGGGATGATGTTCAAATGTACCACTTGTTTTTATCCTTCACTGACCAAATTACATTTTAAATACATAATTTTCTTATCAAAAATAAAGTTTTATTTGTACTAATATATGTCTTACGATATAAGTGACTTTTTATACCATTACAAAATAAATATGTATATATATTTTTAGGATCATTCTGGACAACCTTCCCACTCACAACCAAGTCAAAGTCAAAGTCAATAATAAACCTTTGGAAGGCCAAATGGGCTCAGTTATTCTATGAACCCAGAAGAATATTCCTTTTAAAAGTTCACTGGAAGTCGAAACCAATTCATTGGCAAATCAGAACAATAAATCACAAAGTAGAAGTGGGTTAGGACCACAACACTGGCTGGAGATACATAATGTCACTCTACATTACTGATTAAGATTTTCATATTCATTACGCTAAGCCAAATTACTAATAACCTTAACTTTGCTATATATTTTAAAATATTTTTACAGATATATGTATTAATACTTGAATAAATTTTACGACTTCCATTTTAATTATTTTGTTTTGAATCCTTTCCTTTTCTGTGTTTATGAATCCAATTTTTTCCTTTTCGGTTCATTAGAATTAAAACTTTTTACCCTTTGGGTTTAAAAACAGTTTAAAAACCAACAAGTTATTTAAATTAAAAAATTTTAAATGCTTTAATTTGTATTACGTCTCCGAGTGAATCACAAAAAAGTATCGTCTTTTAAATATCTTACCATTATCCACGATACTTCGTAGCATTTATGGTATACGCAGACACGTGCAGAGAATATTGTGGTTTGAAAGTTATTATTGACCGTTGGGTATTTCATAATTGGTAATTGTTTAGGATTTCGAACACTTCAAGTGTTAAAAAAAAATCCTCCTACCGTTTTAGTTGTTACCAAATACGTTACTGTTGATTTAGCTAAAACTATTTTAAAGGTAGGGTGATCGATACAACGATTTTTTAAATAAAATTGTTGTATCCATGTAAGTAATACATATGTTACGGCAAAACATTCTAAACAATTTCTTTGTGGAGATGTGGCTGCCCAAAGTGACTAATTTGGCCTTTTTAGTGCACAACTTATGAACAAACCATGTGATATAATTTATTAACATTTTGAGAATATATTGGACAAAAGTTATTTATCAGCTTAGTATATAGTAAATTGAAAAAAAATTTAGAAGTATTATAAATGTTTCTCTATAAATGAAATTTGTTCAAATTTTAGGTTGACATTTGTACAGTCATCTTTGGCTAAAAATTATATTAATAATATATATAAAATGAATTGCTAGAGTGTAATATAAATGTAGGAGCTATGCCCATTAGTCTAATTTGCGTAATGGGGCAGGTGGGGGCTATAAGGTGGTGAGAGGAGAGGGAAATACATTGCTTGTTCGTTAGTAAGTCAGGATCTTTATTACTCTTAGCGGCAATTGCGATAAAATCTAGAACAAAATTCCTTAGAGCATTAAACAGGGCGTCCGGATGATCACTCTCAACTTGATTCTTTTGATGTATGTGACTATTTCGTAAATCCCTCTAGTTTAAGGAAGGTAAACGTCGTTTGCCGTAATCACCTACCATAATATTTGTGCATTTTGTGGTTATATTGTAATAAATT
This sequence comes from Stictocephala bisonia, assembly GCA_035578905.1. Lineage (NCBI taxonomy): Eukaryota > Metazoa > Arthropoda > Insecta > Hemiptera > Membracidae > Stictocephala > Stictocephala bisonia. Next base: position 5,165 of record JAQJVL010007730.1, read on the forward strand.
TGTGTTGTGTGACATTTACTTGTACTGTATAGATACCAACACGTATTATGCTAGTTAAAAACGTTTAACTTAAAAAAATTTCATAAACCGTTTAGCTTCATCTAGCTTGTAATAAATAATTTTTTATATTACAATTTTGTATATTTAGATCGAGTGAAATATTAAGTAGCTTTGCAAATGGCTTTTTATTTCAATAATGATACAAATAATTTTAAAATACGATTTTACATAAATAAAAAAAATATTTATGATGTGTTTTTAAAAAGTTAACAAACTAGGTTCACACAAATTCATGCAAAAACATAGAGCCAAGATGTGATGTGAGATGGCTAGTAAAAACTGTTCTAAACCACCTGAAAATATTTAACATTCATTTAATCTAAATAAAATTAATGCACTGAGGACAAAGGAGTTTTGCAAAAGAAACTCATTTGACTGCTTACTCTAATAGCAATTGTTGCCATATTATTCTCTTGGGTCTTAAAGAGTAACACAAGGTAATGTGTTTCTTATTTACTTTTTTTCTATTCGACAAATAGATTTGGCAAGCAGATCAGCTTTGATTATAATACTGATTCGAGCTTATAACAGTTCAAGACATTCATGTCCGAGGACTCTCTTTAGTCGTAAATAGTAACCCTAGGTATTGCATGTTAAAGTTATGACAAGGCGTTTTGAAATACACATGATTTAGTTGTTTATATTTTTGACAAATGAGTTTAGTAAAAAATACCTGTTTTATTGATTTCTACAAGCGTACAGCATTTCGGAGAATTTCTGACACGTTATTTCATAGGCTGTAAAAATGTCTACAATGATGTCAAGTACTATTTAAGTAATGCTAAAACAGTATTTGTATTGTTAGCAAAGTCACCATTCCGATAATGAGTGTTATTTAAAGACGTTCTAAAGCGTCGATATGGTTAAATTAGTAAGGACACTATACCACAGATGAGTACTCCAGGATTGGCCTTATAAGGATCTTAAAGAGGATTACGATTGTTGTGGACGATGGTAGTTTTTTATGTTCTGCATACGGAACCGAAGAGTAAGTTTAGTGTGTTACACGTGTGGGTGATGTGTTCCTTGAGGCTAATATTAAAAGACATTGTCATAGATCCATAAATTTACCGACTCTGTTAATTGTAGTGTCGGAGAGGCTGTAGTTGAAGATGGTGAGATGACTGATTCTTGAGTAAGTGAAGACATCGTAATTGCCAACATTCAGGCCCATAGCATTTCGCTAACACCACTTCATAATTGACTTCAGGCACTTCTGCAGACATCGACATTCTTCTAAGCAGGAAACACCAAGAAAAATGTTTATGTCATCGGCAAACATAACATATTCAGTGGAAATGGCACTGTTAAGTCTCCTGCAGTACATTACAAACAATCCCACTAATATCATTACAAATTGATTCTGGTACATACATTTCATACTGTGGTAATGACCCACCCGCTCACCCACACAAGCACTGTGGTAATGACCCACCCGCCCAACCATACACGCACTGTGGTAACGACCCACCTGCCCACCCACACACGCACTGTGGTAATGATACAAATAATTACTGTAATTTTTACACCACTATCATTGTACGTGTATGGGTGGCGGGTGGGTCAATACTACCTTACGTGTATGGGTGGGCTGGTTGGTCATTACTACTGTACGTGTATGGGTGGGTGGGTGGGTTAATACTACTGTACGTGTATGGTTGAGTGGGTGGGTCAATATCACTGTACGTACCCGACCTCAGTGAATGTTTAGTCAAGTATTCTTTGATAGACGAGTGGAGTCCAAGAAGGATGACAGGAAGTATTGACCTACCCGCCCACCCTTACACGTACAATAGTATTGACCCACCCACCCACCTCCAAACTTACAGCGGCATTGACCCCGCCCCCCCGCCAACCCCTACACTGAATATATTATTATTCAGTAAAATAATGCATATGAAAGGGACTATTTGAGATCCTTGAGGAACACCCGAGAGCACAGGGAATGATCTATAGTACGCACTGAGGTAGTTACCAAGCCAACCGAGCAAAGAACCGAATATTCCTTATTCCCTGAGTTTGGCTATCAAAATATTATGATTGACCCTGTTCAATGCCTTTGAAAATTCCAACAAGATGCAATCTACCTGATGCCTGTTTAAAAATGCTGAGGTAATGTAGTTTTGAAGTAAGATCAGATTAGTAGATGTAGATTTTCCACTTGGAAATCCATGCTGATCATCAGCAACCACGTGTCTTAGGTCAAAAAACAAACTATCAAGTACCAGACTTTGGAAAACATTTGCAAGACTTGACTGAATCAATACTGGCCTATAATTATATATACAGTATCACTTCTGCTCTCAGATTTGAATATGGGCCAAAAATAGCTGATTTTCAGGCAAGAAGGGGAAATACCACAGGCTAGTAGCAAATTAAAGTAAGTAGCAAGATGTGTTACTAAAACTGAGCTGGAGTATTTCAAAGCAGCTGGGTGGTGTGAGGTCAGGTTCCATGGCCTTATTCCCATTGAGTGCACTCAGTTTAGTTTAGATTTCTTGAGCAGTTACAATAATACTATGCATATTGAGGTTGGCTCCAAAATCAAAATGGCAAGTTGGAAGGATAGCGTCATCTACATATGTAAGACGAAGAAAATAAATTAGTATAAAGTTCACACTGATGAAGGAGATCTCCTGTCTCAACATCATTAAAGAACATTCAGGTCTTAGAAGCCTAAGACTGTTGATGTAGGACCAAAACACCTTGATATTGTCAGGTATGGTAGATTCTAAAAAGTCATTATATGCCCGGTAACATTCCTTAGCAAGCCACCTTTATGTCGGGTTCTGAGTCACTTGAACTCAGAGTAAAAACAGGTTCTCCAGTGTCGTTGTAGAGTTTATATGTGATTTTATTTTTAACAGCAAGCGTGTTTAGTTCTTTCCTAAACCACTTAGAAAAGATTGCCTTCCTCGGAAATCTAGTTGGAGAGCTCTGCTTGATAACATCAGCGAGGTCCCTACAAAAGCCTCTAAAATGTTCCTCAGCATCAAATCCAGAAATAATGGGATGGAATAATCTTTGGATCCAGCGAAAGACTGCATCCAAATCTCACTTTTTAAAGTTATATGTTGGATTTACAGTCAGCTGCAGTATTTCTCTGCGTCATATCAATTAGGTCTAAAGAAACATAAAGGAAAAAGAAAAGGAATGACAGGACTAAAATCAAAATAATTAAATGGAAGTCAAATAGTTTATTCAAGTATTGATACATTTATATATAAAAATATTTTTAGAATGCATAGCAAAGTTTAGATAATCTATAATTTGACTTAGCATGGTAAGTATTAATATCATAATCAGTAATATAGAGTGACATTATGCGTCTCCGGCCATTGTTGTGGTCCTAGCCCAATGCAATAGTTCTACTTTGTAATTTGGTTGTTCTGATCCGTTAATGAATTGGTTTCGACTTCCAGTGAACTTTTAAAAGGAATATTCTTCTGGGTTCATAGAATAACTGAGCCCATTTGGCCTTCCAAAGGTTTATTATTGACTTTGACTTTGACTTGGTTGTGAGTTGGAAGGTTGTCCAGAATGATCCTAGAAATATATATATATATATATTTTTTTAATTGTATAAAAAGTCACTTATATCGTAAGACATATATTAGTACAAATAAAACTTTATTTTTGATAAGAAAATTATTTATCTAAAATGTGATTTGGTCAGTGAAGGATAAAAACAAGTGGTACATTTGAACATCATCCCCCAATAGCCAAAACAATCAACATATAAAACTTTATTTGATATTTTTTTTTACGATAGTGTTTTTGTATTAAGGATATATACTATATTTAAGTAAACTTAAATTTCAAAAAGGAAAAATCATTATTACTAAAATGGTATATTATTATTAAATAACCTACCCAAAAATATGTATATGGATAATCACTACAAAACATACCTTTACTAAAATCAACACAAATTTCACGTGAACTCTTTCCTATTTAAAATAATCAGCTATCTAACACGTTGAAATTAAACAGTAATAAATCTCTTACAAAAAAAAAAAAAAAAAAAACTTTAAAGCATAACTTATTTTCTATTGATTTTAACGACTGTTAGAGTTCTTGCTATTCAGCCCCTCTTCGGGGTCTTCGGACGTCTAGTCTCACCACTGGCACTTCTCTTAAGAGTCTGCACACCATGTCGGCCATGTTGGTTTTGATCCCATAAGACGCACGATCATGCTATCCAAATTAAAGAGTTATTTGTAATTGTTTTTTTTCGAACATATTGTATTTCTTAAAGATGAAATTGTACGTTGGAATTGCGTTGCAAATTTTTTTTATAGAAAAAATATGAGAAATATTTGTTTTGAAGTTTTTATTTCCACCTATTTTTCAAATCTATGCGTATGTAATCAAAATATAAAAAGCAAACCCAATGCGCAGTGTGATAACGATTAAAATTACCCCACCTATACAACTTCCAGTGAACTCTTGAAAGGAATATGGTACTTGGCTCGTAGAATAACTGGGCCCGGCCTTCCAAAGGCTTATTATAGACTATGTTGTTTATGTTTAGCCTTGCCATCCTAAATATATGTATACTTTTAATAATATTAAAAAGGCAAACTTATCCCTTTACAAAAAATCACTAAAATTAATAGTACAAATAAAACTTGACGATTGTAGATAAGACAATTATTGACCCCAAATGTACTTTAGTCAGTGAAGGATAGAAAAATGGTATATTTGAGTATCACCCCCCCCCTTCAGCCGAAACAATCAAGATACAAACCCTAATTTGATATTATTTGTACGATAGTGTTTTTGTTTTAAGGATGTATATTATATTTAAAATAAACTTAAGTTATAAAATGACAATATCGTGAAACTTTATGATTATATATTAATATAAAATAAACCATCCAACATTATTTATTAGGATAGTCACTACAAAACGTATTTTTACTAAAAGCAACACAATTTAAAGTTAAATATTTCCTCTTTAAATAATCAGATAAATATATTTAAAATGTTGAATTTAAAAGTAGTAAATCTCTTACAAAAATGTAACAATGTTAAATAGTACTGTATGTTATTTTTTATTGATTTTAATGACTGTTAGAGTTCTTGCTATTCGCCTCTTCTTCGGGGTCTCAAGGCGTCTTCTTACTACTGGAACTTCTTTGAAGTCAATTGAAACAATAGTGCTATTGGTTTATTTAAAAACGATTGGTTGTGTAAAGTGTTGTAATGATCGTTAACTATAAAGTATTGCGTAATTTGATAAGTGCTTTCAACAGAGCTTTTGATTGAAAGGCATAAATAGTGATTAAACTTTTTTGTGGTTTTCGTTGAATATTTTTGTCTTCAGATGATAACGGTTGCTCAACGATTCACTATTGGGGATCTCTGAGTACTTGTGGATCGTTTGTGGAGGGGAGGTACCCCTTAATGTGATGCTAACCTTAAGGTGTAAAAGTAAAACTATCACATCAATGTCAAACATTGTGTCGTATATTTTACGACTACAATCATAATACGGTCGTAAATATAAGAAAGGACTCTAAACTTATCTGCTACTACTCAATGCCATAACACGTTGCATTGATATACATAATTCCATTTATAGTAAACGACAATCAAGATTTCCTCATAATTGTCTCAGGCCATATTAGAGCATTGTTGAAAGTGCGTGCTTATTTTAATAATATAATTAACTAAACCGAATCTTAAATTTGACTCTTCCAAAAGCTGTGCAGAAAAAAATTCATTTTTATGTACTGGATGTAAGCTGTTTTAAATTATAACTAAAAAATTACGAAATATGAAAATTTAGTTAGGACTAGTTATTTCTTTTACTATTAGTAGACACAACTCGTTTAAATGGTTCTTTGGTGTATATACTTTTGAGAAAAATTTGCCAATAAATCAGTTCATCTAAGAAGTGTGATCCTTCGGGAGAGCTGTAACGTGGAATAACTGTAACCCTTAAACAACTTAATATCCGGTACACAACCTGACTTATAAGTATTCCTGCAAGTTTACTATGTATAGCTAAACAAAATACATCCCCGAGAAAAAGAAACTGTTTTTGTTATGTATTTCCCATGAGAATTACATTGGGTTTACTGAGCTGAAAAATCTGCTAAAAGAGAAAGAATCAACTCGAACCATCCAATATCTAAACTAATGGTAAATCTGGACTTACGCCTTCAGCCAAAGCGAAGCTGATCATGGCTGCTACAAAACATAAAATCACCAACACTCTCATTGTGTATCCTTAAAGGGTTTATCTGAGTTGTTCTGAAACATAAAATGTTATGAGTAATATCTTTTGACATTTTTCTCCAAGAATATTTATAAAAAAAGTGTTTTATCTGTCATATTTTTAATGTCAAATTATATTCGTAAATTGAAGTTAGTAGCACTAGAGGATATATGAAACACTTTTAGGTGTTCAGTGTTTTACACGACATTTTCTAAGGACTGGATATCTTTAGGAAAAAAATGTTACCAGCTTTCAAACATTTTTCGTTCATTTTTATCACCAAGTAATCTTACATTGGTGTATTTTTTAGTTATAGCTTCTTACTTTTTTTTGAGTCCTTGATTTAACAAGACTCAAATTCTGTAACATTATTTAAATTATTGTGGTGTAATAAATAGAAATGCATACATTTTTTAAATAAATTTAACCTTTTGTAAACATTAAAATCGTATGTCCTAATTATAATAATACCTATCAACAATTAACCAGTAACAAAATATATTTTGGTTCTTCAATATTATAAACAATATCACTATCTAAAGCCAATAAAAAACACTTTTAGACAGTTTCAACAATGGCAACAACATTAATTTTATTACTTCTGAATACGACATCAATAAAATATGGAGTCTGACTAATGCTTACTTAAAGACAAATATATTAGTCAAGGTTACATGGAGACATCTTAATATAGTCTAAAAATGAAATTATACAGTTAAAGAGGTTAATTCTGGATCCCCTAGTTAAGTTTGACTAAGACTTAAGTACTAATTTTACAAGTGACAGTAACTCTAGGTTTGTCATACTTACTTGAATATACTTCAAGCACTTAACGGTAAAGGTCTGCGAGTTTTCTTACCTTTTATATTATTTCAAAACAATAAACGTGTTATATGTAACTAAACAATAGTTAATTATCCTTAGTGTAATTATCGAATACAATTTATGATACCAATATTAATTAACTAATTATTTTATCAATTATTTTTAATGTAATATATTTGATTCAATAAAGATGCAATTGTTCAATATAATAATCTAATTGTTTCTACTCAATGGGGTATTGTTGTCAGTATTTATGGAATTGAAACAAATAAAATTAATTAAACATACGTCACATGAAGAATGAAATAGAATGTAAATAGAACTATAAAAATAAAACATAATTTAAAAAATCTTATTGAAAAAATAAATTTTATATTTTTTCTCCCAAATATTTAACGTTTATTATATCTAAAACATATGCACTTAAGTCTGCAGCCTAATGTTACTAAAAAAAATATATGCAACTATTTATTAGAAGAGTGTTTATACAACATTGAAGATTTTTTTTTTAATTCAACTGTAATTTATATGTAGATTTAAATCAATTTTTATTATATTTATTATATATTGTAATACCTCTTTTGAGGTTTCATGCAATAAACGTTATTATTATTATTAAAACCCGATTTTTATAAACATTTTGCAATACTAACTGTTAGCTTTTTAAACTATTTGAGTGTCCATAGATTAGAAACGACTAATATCACAGAAAAAAATGGAAGAAGGTCTTTAACATATCTTTTACATCAGTAAAGACATTAAATACGCAGTATTCCATAAGAAGTAAATTAAACTGTTCACTATTTTGGAAAATGGTGGCTTTTTTGAACTGCTGAGTAATATTTTTATTAATAAGGATATTATAGAAGGTGAAGTTTCCATTTAAAGTTTGTTGTATCTCTGCAGATTTAGAAGATCACTATGGTCACTCACTTAAAGAAAAGAGTCATCGCCAAATTTCTTTTTGCGAAGCGGGTGGCATCTAAGTTTACTGGCATATTTGCAAGACTGCAGAGATGTTTCTGGAATGTTTAAGATGGAACTTCCATCTTTGGCTGACGTCCAAACGCCTGGAATTGGACTATCGTCTGTTACCTGCTTAAAGCGACTTATTACTGGGTTTAACAAACAAGACTCAAAATTATATTATCCAAGACGCATTAGTAATAAAGAAATATAAAAGCGTTTGGTCCATTGTTATTGTAAATCCACTTACGTAGGGATTTGATAGTTCACAGTTACTTTTCAAACTAGCAATTTAGTTTTCTATGAATATTACCGTTTAGATCGTTTAGATATACTGAGACAAATCTTACAACTAAAAAAAGTATTGATTTAGTTGGGGAGGGCATGGGGAGTAATTATAGGTGTTCTAGGATGGTAAAGAATCGTATGACTTTTACCTCTACGAAGAATGAAGGTGTTCATTGTTTTTCTTATGGGGTTTTCACTAGAAATATACCCGACTGTTTTATCGTCGGTCAATGGTATCCCCATGTGTCAAAAACAGTTCTGAGGCCTAAACAAGCAACGCACGTAAAACGGGGATAAAGTAACTGAGTTAGAATTTCGTCACACACTCAGGTGTGATTCCAAGATTTAACAATTCTTGGAAACCTGAAAAAAATTTCCGAAAGAGATCTAAGTTATGAAAACTGTTTGTAAAATACAACTTCTGATTACCAGATTATATGCTTAAAGTATGGACAAACAAAATTTTCTCTTGACTTGAAAGTGTATAACGGACATGTTGGCCCAATATTTTCCATCGAACTAGTATTGAAGCACTCTGTAAAAACTAACAAGTCCAAGTATGGTGAGTTTTTCATATTGATAAATTAATTCCACTCTGCCCAGCTCGAAAAACTTCCAGACGATATATAACAAGATTGTACAGGGCCTGAAATGCTGCATTGTTGTACCCTTAAGTCAAATAACAATTGCACACTTGAGGTCATTTTGCAATAGCAGAGTATTAAACATGTAGCGCGATTGTAAATAAAACACTTCTTGGTGATCCACGTAGCAAAAATACTAGGAAAATTGAAGTTATTCTTAGGTATTGTATAATGAGAATCTATCATCCTAATTATTGATGGATTATTGTTAACAAGCGTATACACAGATGGAATAAAGAATCATGAAACCAACAAAAACACAATAATTTTAATGTAAATTTATTGAGTCAACTTAAACTAGCTATTACTTACATGCTTTAAATGCCATTCTCCAATAAATGAATAGTTTTAAGTAATGAAATTCATACAGATTTTATTGGGAGAGATGCCCAATTAAAAGATAGTTCCCCTGGACTGATAAGACAAAGTCATTTTATTTTGTAGGATCATTGGACAACCAGCTTATGGTGACTTCCCAATAATGGGGGTGGCACAGGGGTAAATCCAATCAGGGATCGATGAAAGACTGGCTACATAGCAAGTCGCCACCCTAGCTACTCATAGGGATGGCGACGATATATCGATATATCGGAAATATTGATAAATACGTTTCGATATATCAGTATCGATATTTTCTTTCGATAATATCGGCCAGTTCTATGTTTTGGTCTGATATATCATATCTCTAAAATATTAACGTTACTATCCCTACTCAAAATAATCATGATAGAAAAGCACACACACATTTAAATTGCCTCTTATGCGTACAAAACATGCATTGATATCATAAAGTAACTGTAATACGTTGTTTTACGTAAGGTTAACGCTCTTAATTGTAGTTTATTGCAGGCAAGTGGGTTGAACGGTTAAACGAAGTTGTGTGTGAGTTGGAAATGCCGACTCTAAGATGCCTAGCCAGTCGCCTTATAAACAATTATTACATTATTCCTCTATAATTAATCCAATAATAATTAAAGGTATACTTATTCTTATTTTAGTTTTATTCATTCAACCCCACAGAACACAACTTGTTTCGAGTAGATTATTTTTCCCGTAGATTATTTATGTATTAATTTTCCCGTTCAGTAGGCTATTCTAAATAGTGACAGCTTAACATGAGTATATTTGTGGTCACGACATAAGTGTTAGTGCATAATTTTAAACAGATAAATAATTTACAATTCTAAATATCGATATTTTATCGATATTATCGTTAGATCGATTTTTGGTTTACGATATATCGATATGTTTAAAATATTTGCCATACCTAGCTACTCAGCTACGACAACACCATGTCGTAAACGGATGCTTCTAGATGTCACTTGATACCAACAAGTATTTATTTGTATCATTGCAGCTCACCAGTTAACTAAATGTTTAATACAGTTAAGCTACTCTAATCCTCTGCGTTTCATCACAGGTTTTAGATTCAATTAAATTTTAAGATTAAAACTTAATCACTCTCAGCCATCAGCTCTTTAGAAAGTTAATTTGTACATCTAAATAAATCTTACTTTTACATATTTAGAATTAAAATTTTAGATATTAAATTTATCCTGTAGAACATCCTCTAGTAGGCCTGATATATGTTTTAGACGGAAAGTATCGTACTTAAAAATAAAAATTTTTATATATTTGTAAATACCTCATAAAACACAACATCAACAGGTAAATGGGCCAGTTGATAAACAAATAAAACGTCAGTATCTTGTAGAAGCACCTGTCGACATCCAATATTTATTGGCTAACAAGCCTCAAGCCATTTATCCTCTAGGAGCCGGAAGTAATTCAGTCCCAGCTGGAAGCTGCCAGACGTCTCAGTTTGTCTCCCAAATCTATAAGCACTCTTATTGTTACGTTCGATTAAACCCCCTACACATGTTTACAGTAAATATTGTTTTTAACATATTTTTTACGAGCTTCAAATCAAATATAAGTACCTATTTTAAAACACTAACACTTTGTCCCCAACTAGCTGGCTTACGGCACTAACACTCTGTCCCCAATTACATGTGTTACAAAAACACTTTGTCCCCAACTAGCTGGGTTACAGCACTAACACTCTGTCCCCAATTAAATGTGTTACATAAACACTTTGTCCCCAACTAGCTGTGTTACAGCACTAACACTCTGTCCCAAATTACATGTGTTACAAACACACTCTGCCCCCAGCTAGCTGGGTTACGGCACTAACACTCTGTCCCCAATTAGCTGGGTTACAGCACTAACACTCTGTCCCCAATTAGCTGGGTTACAACACTAACACTTTGTCCCCAACTAGCTGGGTTACAGCACTAATACTCTGTCCCCAATTACATGTGTTACAAAAAAACTTTGTCCCCAACTAGCTGGGTTACATCACTAACACTCTGTCCCCAACTAGCTGGGTTACATCACTAACACTCTGTCCCCAACTAGCTGGGTTACATCACTAACACTTTGTCCCCAACTAGCTGGGTTACATCACTAACACTCTGTCCCCAACTAGCTGGGTTACATCACTAACACTCTGTCCCCAACTAGCTGGGTTACATCACTAACACTCTGTCCCCAACTAGCTGGGTTACATCACTAACACTTTGTCCCCAACTAGCTGGGTTACATCACTAACACTCTGTCCCCAACTAGCTGCGTTACATCACTAACACTCTGTCCCCAACTAGCTGGGTTACAACACTAACACTTTGTCCCCAACTAGCTGGGTTACAGCACTAATACTCTGTCCCCAATTACATGTGTTACAAAAACACTTTGTCCCCAACTAGCTGGGTTACATCACTAACACTCTGTCCCCAACTAGCTGGGTTACATCACTAACACTCTGTCCCCAACTAGCTGGGTTACATCACTAACACTTTGTCCCCAATTAGCTGGGTTACAGCACAAACACTCTGTCCCCAACTAGCTGGGTTACAGCACTAACACTCTGTCCCCAATTAGCTGGGTTACAGCACTAACACTCTGTCCCCAACTCGCTGGGTTAAAGCACTAACACGCTGTCCCTAATTAGCTGGGTTAAAGCACTAACACTCTGTCCACAACTCGCTGGGTTAAAGCACTAACACGCTGTCCCCAACTAGCTGGGTTAAAGCACTAACACGCTGTCCCTAACTAGCTGGGTTAAAGCACTAACACGCTGTCCCCAACTAGCTGGGTTACAGCACTAACACTCTGTCCCCAACTAGCTGGGTTAAAGCACTAACACGTTGTCCCCAACTAGCTGGTTACATCACTAACACTCTGTCCCCAATTAGCTGGGTTACAGCACTAACACTCTGTCCCCAACTAGCTGGATTACAGCACTAACACGCTGTCCCCAATTAGCTGGGTTACAGCACTAACACTCTGTCCCCAACTCGCTGGGTTAAAGCACTAACACGCTGTCCCCAATTAGCTGGGTTAAAGCACTAACACGCTGTCCCCAACTAGCTGGGTTACAGCACTAACACTCTGTCCCCAACTAGCTGGGTTACAGCACTAACACTCTGTCCCCAACTAGCTGGGTTACAGTACTAACACTTTGTCCCCAACTAGCTGGGTTACATCACTAACACTCTGTCCCCAATTAGCTGGGTTACAGAACTAAAACTCTGTCCCTAATTAGCTGGGTTACAGCACTAACACTCAGTCCCCAATTAGCTGGGTTAAAGAACTAACAATTTATCTCCACTAGTTGCTGACAGTAAATTCTAGAGTACGCAAGTATTTATTTCTTAAAACATTAGCCCTAATGTAAACTTATTTTGATGAAGTTTTCCTAACAGTGACTGATTACTTGACTGTTTTTCTACAATGGATTTATCGTTGAGAACTTTTTTACCAAAACAGCAGCATTAAAAACTATTTGATAAAGTTTTCAAAAATTTTTCGTTAAGTACCTGCAGCTAAATTAGAACTAATTTCACAATTAGAGAACATCCTGTCCGTATAGTTTAGCTGAATGTCTGGTTTCGACCGGTAATACGGAACTCAATTAGCCACGTGTAGTTAATTATCAGTAATGTTCGAATGCCAGTAACAGTACCCGATATGATGAAGTTATCAGCCAATATACATTGTTGTACCATTCCCCCCCCCCATAGTACTGTAGTTGGCCAAAGTTATCATCAGAACACTAACATTATGTAACAATTTACTGGATAATCGTGGGGAGCCAACTTACAAGTTCTGCGTACTACAACTTTATTTCTGGTTCATACCACTGCTGGATATTGTGATCCCGTACGACTTAACACTACACATGTACGATATGTTGATATACAACTAAATAGGGCGATGAGGGCTATCATCAGTTTCCTCATTGCAACCCTCCACCATGGTTTCCAGTGGTGTTCAACATTGCTCCTGTTAATATAATACACAAAGAGGCACTTCTCAGTGAGTTCAAAAAGATAATATCTCCCAATTTTTCAAGATATCCAACCGCATCTAGGGTGACTTCAATTTAGAAAACCACCTCATCGGTTACCTTTCCAGATAATTTCTAAAAACATTTTGCAAAAGCCAACTAAGAGTTAATTTGGGATATGTCTCACAGCTGAATGACAAGTGATTTATCACGTGATTTCGGAGTCTACGTTCAAACTATGGATAACATAGTTAACGAGTGTCCATTGCGTTATTTTCAGGGTGGATTGGCTAGTCTTCACTAAATAAGAAAAGAAGGCGTTGATTGGCTTTATTTAGACATTGTTCAGTAGTATACTTTAAGTTTTATTAACTTGGTGGCTGGCTTACCATACTATATATTTATATGGTTATTTAACACAAGTATAATTACACAGTGTATATATAAAATGGTACGTCTATAAAATACCCAGTAAAACCTCCATGACATAATAACCCTTCTATGGATAGCTAAATACTCCATATTTAATATATATGGATATAATATATTATATATATAGTAAATATACAAAAACAGTTTAGTGATTAAAAAGTCTCAAATATGTACCATTTTAAGAATACTAAAGAAATCTAGAAGAAGAAATTTACAAAATACATCTTCTTATCATTCGACGAGTGAACTTTTAAATTCATAACTTTAAAAGAACATGTAGAAAAAATATTAGAAAACATAAACAACTTGTCTTTAACCTCAAATGGTATTTTATGATTATTCATACTTAGTGGTTTTATCCAAAAATAAAGAAATTAATTATTTAAGAAAATGCGTAACGTTTGAATAAATTCAAAATACAAATACAATACGTTAAAATTAAGCTATTTAGCCTTATCTTTTATGGTATTTCAATTAGATTGTTAGGTGGGCACATTCTATTTATTGTTTTTACAGGAGGCTGATATACAAGCACGTTCAGTTCAAAACCAATTAATTGCCTTTATGCTCGTATGTCACTTTCGAGAACTGATTATTGATTCAGTTACATATCTGGCCGCTAGAGTGAAGCACATGTTAATTAATCAGCTGATGTCAATACAACACGATAAACAACCCATTTAATGTGTGCAGTCATTACCAAGAGATACTGCACGCCTGACTCTGACACTATGATAATACCTTGTGTATGATAGGTCCTCCTATCCTCCTCTGTGTAGTATCCGTTTTAAAATATATAAATAATAAAGAGGTTAATTTATCATCAAATTATGTATACAAATTACTAAATATTGTTGTTCAAAAACTCGAAGCTAAGAAGTTTGGAATAAAAATTCAGAGTCAACGTAAAATCGAATCTACTCTTCTGTAAAAAATAAAACCACTATATTTTTTATTAACAATTCACTTATTTAATAATTCAAAATAGACTAAATTGTGATCATGTTATTTCATATGAAAGTACTATATAAAGTAATGTGCGATAGAGTTTTGTTCGAAATTATATTTAGTGTTCCAAGGAATTTTATCGAATATATAAGACTTAACTTTGTAATTTGATACAACTTATTCAATTAATGTTAGTTTTACTTAAATTTGGTAGAAATAAATTTCATTATTATTAACTTATTTCGTTATTTTTATTTTAATGTTTAGTTAGGAGTGTTGGGAAAACTTATTCACTCTTTTGGATACAACATTAGTAAGTTATTGCAATTTGGATATGATGAGGATAATACTTTTATGAATGAAAACTGACCATTTGGGATAAAACCATTTATTTAAAAATAAATGTATGTACAAGATAAGACCTGCTACACTCCACTAAACAAATAGTTGACTTTACGCTGGGATATAAATTGCTTCTCGTTGTGGTTAAATAAATGGTTTCAGGCTTGTTAGAAGCTGCATTATGTGTTAAACAAAGGGTTTTAGTGACACTGGGTAGTTTAGAGAAAATCATTCACTTCATTTGTATTTACCATATATTTATATCTTATAAAGTATGTAAATGATGTTGAAAACTTTGTTTTACGGCAACAACTCAATTTTAACGCATAGGAAACATAAACAACATTATTTCATTAACAGTTTTCTCTAATAAAAGATTCTATCACACTCGAGCCTCCGACCTGGTGTTGACCTTTGAACTACTTGCAACTCCGTCGGCTATCAAAAGACCAATAATTGTCGTCTCTTCGTCCATTCGCAAACCATTTTGTGTTTGGTAGAGTAGTGGTAGTTAACATCTTCTCCGCTTGGCTACCAGGCAGCGCTAGCTATCAGTAGCTGACGCTCGCGTTTTTTAGTTGGACATTATTTCACTTGAAAACGTTTAGCGCTTACATTTCGTAACAAATGCAATTTAAATTATAACTAAATTTTTAGGGCAAGTGTGAATACAGATTCCTTAAACAGATTTTTTAAGGTTTTTATTTAAAAAAAATGTTAATTAGAAAAAATGTTGGTATTTAACAAATAAACTAAAACAGTTGGGAAAAATCTGTTTCAGGAACACTTAACATTTCATTTGGTTCTTTTTCAATAGAGGTTAAGTTCTAAATTGTATGCTCCTTAATTAAGCTGTAATCTTTTTTTACTTTTACATTAACATTGACCTTATGTACAATCAAATCCAATATGGTGAAAGGTGTAGGAGACGCTTAAATTCATAATGGAAACCCCCATTGAATGTTTGTGTATTAAAGATTATAACGATTAAAAAAATTGTTGGTAAAAGAAAACATTTTGGAGAAATTATCTGCTCAGAAAGTATCATTGTAAAGTCTAATAGACAAACTAACTGATCTATATTCACCCGGTGAGTGAAAAACTGTTTGATTTACTATCAAGCCCAATGGGTAATTAGTTATTACAGAAAATTTGTTACAATCAGTGGGAACAATAACAATAAATAACGACCGACCGATATCACTGCTACAGCATTTTGAAACATTACATAAATTACAAGTGTGTTTATACATTAACCCACAGGCATGTGTAATGGAGAGTTATTGAACACAGTTTCGGTCAGACCAATCATATGGGGGCCAATAATATCAGGCTGTAAATCATTGGGTTTGCAGACTATTGGCCATTGTTACTATGATTATAAAAATAATTAACTAAGTTAGATACTTATCTCCATTCTTGACGAAAGTATTAAGTTTAAAAATTTAGATTTTTGTCATTATTTCAGGTAATATACCATATATGAGTTTATTTATTTATTTTTTTACCAAACATACTCCAGGTGTAAATGAACCTTAACCACCCTACCAGCTTCCCTATGCACTTGAAGTTTTAACGATATATTAAAGTATCAGGATTTCCAAACCAATTTGATAAATTATCCCTGCACTACTTCAAAATTACCATATTTTACTCTTGACAGCCTCCGTTCATACAATCCGTTAAATAAAGGAATAAGTTCTGCAACACTGTTGAGAATTCCACCATTGAATACATTTTGTGACTTAATCGTTTACATGTGACTTTTAAATACAATTATATAAATATGTATTGTATATCTTTTTGTTTAAATAATATAATTTATCTTAATATAAAATCAATCATTCTACTAACCTGCACCTCACTTTTTCTTTTTTATTTCAATTTAAAAACAATTTTCAGGGCTTAAAAAACTTTATAGTCCATAATTAATCAAGAAATATCATAAGTTAGTATCCACTTATTTTATAATTAAATTAGTTTTGGTGAAAAATACAATACTACATTAAGTCTTGCACTCGAGGAATCAAAAGAGCAGTATTTTGGGTTAGCAGCTACAAGGTAAACACGACGTGGCCATCTGTGGGTTTTTCTCAAATCAACTCCTAACAAGACAAAAGTATGTCCTTAAGGGAATGGGCTTACATGAAGAATGGTAACAAGTATTTAAAAAAAAAAAAAAAATGAACTGTAGGTTGACTAGAAACTTTGAATAATCAATCTTTTCAAACCTAATATTATGCAATTCGTTTTAAAGGGAAAAAATTCTGATTTAGCTGATTGCCCACTTGATCCTCTTAATTTCCCGATAGCATTCAAAATACCCGAAAATCGTATAACCATTTACTCATACTGCCAAACATATACTAGATTATTTTTA
>JAQJVL010007731.1:0-22622 GCA_035578905.1 Stictocephala bisonia
ACCTGTAACACTATATAATTACATCTGGAGTATTTGTCAAGGTCGACCCAGATATCATAATAATGTTAGGTAAACTTATATTGAACAATATTGTTATAATATATTTACCATTAACATTTAACATTTGTATCCGTTGTTTTTTTAAACACAACAATATATAAAAAGCATACACCAAACATTTTATTACAGGTTTATTAACATCAAATCTGTGATATTTTTAGGTAAAAAATTTAGGTATCTGTTTCAATGTAGTGTGTCTATGCATTTTTTTAGTGAGAGTGGTGAGGTATATTAATGAAACAAAGAAAAATGCCTTTGTTGTCTTTAAGAACGTTAATGAAACGCTCAGATTTGAGGAAGAATATTTATCATTACCAGTGTATACTAAATATTTTGCTAGATTTTGCTATTATTAGGATTAGAAGTGTTAATATATTGTAGTGGTCCTCTGTTCTACAAACAAACTACAAAGGATCGTTGAGGCATTTTGGTTTGCTACATCACAAATGATGAATTCAGATAAATGATGAATTCGTGATTTTTTCCCGACGGTTTACATCTAAGAATCATGACATTTTCATTAGCTGTTTTGATTTTGTGAGTACATTTGAAAAAAGTTTGTGAATTTGTGAAACTTAAAGGATTATATTGCATAACACAAAACCAACATAAATGAACTCTTTTTTTGTCAGGATGTAAAT
The DNA here is from genome assembly GCA_035578905.1 of Stictocephala bisonia. NCBI lineage: Eukaryota > Metazoa > Arthropoda > Insecta > Hemiptera > Membracidae > Stictocephala > Stictocephala bisonia. The sequence goes on from JAQJVL010007731.1 coordinate 702, forward strand.
ATTCATATATATTATTGCTTATATTTCATTAATTCCACAAAAAGCTGTTGATTTAACAAAACCGTCACTCTACGCAACACTATTTAATATGTTTACACAGAAGGAGAACTAAAGCTACATCACAAAACACAAGATGTAACTCAGAGATAACTGTTATCAAATATTTATATGTGAGTTGGAATTGATGATACTTGGATTATCCTAACCTTGTACAGCCCTAATTAAGGATACTGAGCTCTTACAAAAAGAAATGATTTTTTTGGAACCAAAAATCCCTACCTCAGAGCTTCGGAGGAACTGTTTTGTCAGGATAGATACTTAGGCTGAACATACACTTTTTAATATAGAACCAGAAACATATTATGACCCTAATTGTATCAATTATAAATACAACGTCTAATTATGGATAATAAACTATCACCATTGATAGTAATAATAATCTTCTTCATTGCAGTAGACATTATTTATAATATGATATATGCGTATTTAATTAAAAAATGATTGGATTTAGCCCTCAAACTTACATCAGTTGAAAATATTTGTCCATACATTTATTCTGGAACACTAGTTACAGTCCTAATATATGAATTTTACAGGCCACATTTCAATGTATTTATAAACACATTAGGATACTCCTCGTTTAGTTGTAAAGAGTGTGACATCTGAAGCACATTTTATTTTACACCCAACCTTGTTAGTGTATGATAGAGTATATTATTCTTACTATATAAACAGGGTTTTTCTTCACTCACCCTTCCCCAAAAATTGATTTTCCAGCAATATTTTTTTTTAATAGTAAATAAATAATTAATGTTATCATAAAACCAATTGAACATTCAATTTAAAATTAAGTAACTTTTAAAATCTTGTATAGTACTAAAAATGTTTGTATATTTCAGGCATGTCTTCCCTTCTCGTGTAACACAGCAAAACTAGGTTAAAAACATAATCTACACTTTGACCTGTAACGTGTAACTCTACCTACAGGCACTTTAGTGGTGTGTATTGTAATAACACCTTATAGTTGTCATACAACGGACATGTATTTGTGTACAAGTTTGCATACTCTACGATTCGGAAAATAAATTTTAAATGTATAAAAATTACGACTCTTTTATTCTATGACGACGTAACATACTATACGATTGTTTTACTATCACTCAGATATACATCTCTGTTCTCCAGCCTTACGTGTTACTAAGTCGTGGTTTAGGTGTTAGATCGAGCGTAAAGTCGTTTGATGATTGCTCCATTACGCTAGAAACTGTTCCTTGCACGGAAACAAAAAATTGACTGACGTTGACTCGACAGTGTACTTGTTTGAAAGTGTTTTAAGTACTTAATTAGTAAACGAATTCTTACTATGTTATTTTATTTTTAAAATGTTTAAGGTGACGTTTCCAATTTGTTATTTTTATCCCATCAGTTTCTATGTGTTCCAGGTCTCATTCAAAGTTTTTTTTAATTTCGAATTATATTCATATAGGTCTCGTTAATTTGAAGATTGTAGATAGTTTTTGAGTAAATTTAAAAAAATTAATTAATTTTTAACATTGAACTGTGAAATGAGTAATGGAGACACTATGAATGTGTTTTTTTTAATGTATGTTTATAAAGTCGAGATATTTAGATTACCTAATAAATTTGTGTACCTTTTTTTAAGTTATGTCACACTACAATAACAAAATTGAATACGATATTTAACATTGAATCTTACCTACATACTGATAAAGTTGTTCAATTTTCACGTAATACTTGGACAAAAATGTAAGTAACAAACAAAATTTTGATTACCTATCTGAAAAATACAAATTATTTTAACTCAACAAATTTAAGGTATTTAAGGTATTTTTTTAATTTTTTGGTATTTCTTCTAGTAAATGACCTTCCTTTTACACCATTTAAATGGTTGATGAGTATATATATAGAAGTTTATTCACCCTTATTGGTAAAAACATTCAACCAGAATAAATAATGTCGGTAACATAATTATAAATAAGGTTAAATTTTATAAATTATTATTCCTTAACATAATACCATTCAGATTCAATATCCAGTCCACAGATAAAAATAGTTAATATTGTGGAACTTACATTGTTCCCCAAATAAAAATGTGTTTTCCCGTATGATACGAAACACTCAACCTTAAGTATACAGCTAGGGGGTGAAGGCTTCACTTTATTATTCCAGGGACATGACATTTACCTGTACAGTTTACATCACTGGTAAAAGTTATTCCGATGAATTCATTTGTAGATGGAACTTCCTTATTTAGTCAAAGAGCACGATATTTCCTCAGAGCCCTGCCATTAGGTGGTTGTTAGGGAACATTGCATGAACTAAGACATCATCCACTGTTTCAATTTGTAAAATGGATAAATAATAAATATGTAAGTTGTTGTGAATGTATTCTTTCTTGTTGTTGCCATGTTGTCGTATTAAAGTACTCATTAATTTAACCATTACGAATGTGTTATTTTTATGTAACTTATCCTTAAACCTAGAATATTTGTAAATAATATTTTGCCTATCATTTTTTATATTTAATCAGGAATAATACAAGGTATTAAAACAAAAGAAACAATAACATTAAAATTAATAATTTTTCTTAAGAGAATTAGAGTGAATATATTGAAATATAGACGATAGGCTACTAGTGACAGTAGTAATCCTACATGGTGAAGTTTTTATAGTTTTCCTAATTTAATAAATAAAGATAACCTTATATTAAAGTGAACTTCCCTTTGTCTTATGAATATGCTCTACAAGCGGATGCAAGCACATGTTTCGGACAGGTAGTTGTAAAACTATTTAGATTTATGACCAGGACAAATGTTTGGTAGAGAAATAATGACTTTCAGGGACGTATTCCTTTCATACTCAATTTAAATAGAACCCTTTATGTCCACATACAATGTTGAGATCTCAAAAATAAATAGCATAACTTAAGAATGTAATAATATAACCAAATAAACTATACAACTTAAATTAGGTCACATATTAAAAAAAATTATTTTATAATTATTTACTGTCGCTGGTGAACGAGTAAGAAATTTGTATTTCTGGTAGTCATTGGTATTTATACTTTATACTATGTTTATACTTATACTTATGTTTAATGTGTACTTATTATTGATACTTATTTTTATAAATTGATAATTGGATGAAAGTATGAGTGAATGTACAACAGACTTGCATTGCAGTTTGATAAACAAAGTTGCATCTGCTTTTTCCACTGAGAAAACTGAGTTTGTACAAAACCACAGGCTGAGGCTGATTTGTGTATTTGAGGTTGAGACTTCAAATACATAAATCATTTGAAAGGTGAGTAAAAAGAATTGTATACAAGATGTTTGAATAGTAAAAATTATGTCCAAACTCCAATAAACCTTGTAGCCAGTAGACCATTAATTTTTTTAAATAGAGTTACTTAACTTCAACCATCAATTAACAGCTTTTTGAAGCACTGATGTTCATGCTCATCAATTCGTTTTACTTCGGGAAAATTCAGTCACTTTCGGTCTAACCATGTTCTTCTTCCAGCTAAGCTAAACGGCCTATTCAACTCTATAGGTCATTTTTCTATCCCTACAGCAACTATTAATGGCTTCTTATGGTGAGGATGACTCCACAGCTAGTGTTAAGAGCCTTACTGCACCCAACTATGCATCTTGTTATGTCATTTATTTACTACCCTGAAGCCACGGACACTTAGGGACCTAAAAATAAACGTGGGATCCAATACTCGAAGAACTTGTTTGACTTTTATCTAAGTCATAAGTTTCGTTCACGGTTCTTTATTAAAGAATATACAACCGTCCATCATCAAACACAGGCATATCCCAGAATTCTCTATTCAGGTCCACACAGATGGCAACCGTTTGATATGATGTCGTTGGCAACGTTGGCCCAAAAACAGATTCTACCATCTATAATCTACACTGCACTTTGTCCTCACTCAGCTGAGTTACATCATTACGGATGATAACCATATAGAATCCAGACAAAATATTTTATCACTATCAACATATCAGTATTCAAATCCAACGGCCTTTGCCGGAGGTTTCCTACGTTGTCGGTAGATAACAGCGTGAATTAACATCAAGAGTGGCTGTTTTTGCATGCAGGCCGTTTGACCGGTTAGTGATGGTACGCAAGTCACTTTTAAGACTTTGCCCCCCTGGTTAAACGTTGGAGAGGGATTCTCAGCCATACCTTAATCTGGTAAAATAAGACATCCAATAAATTGTTGTATCAATAAAATCTCGTGATGAACCTCACTGGTGTTATGATTTGCAAACGTATGAAGGATGTTATTTTTTATCAAAGTAGATATTGAGAAATAAATTATTTTAACTAACAAACAATATAGTCTAAAATAGGAAAATATTTATTACTAGAGTTAAATAAGTGAACTTCATAAAGTAAAATGGATTTTGTCGAGTTATTGGTCTGTTTTATAATCTGCGATTACTTACAATATTAGGCAAATGATATTACAACCATAAGAAAAGTTATTTATAGGGAACAATAACAATATTAAACAGGAAATTACAAAATAAAAGTTACAAAAATGCAAAATGAGCATTCAAATAAGAATATTATAGAGGGTCACAACTAGACTTTAAAATTAATTTAATTTGATGGCCTTGATTTGTTGTAACTTTAATCCTTATGGAAATAAAAGTCAATATATAGTTTTTAAAATTGTCTTTGGTAAAAACCATGAGTCAGAATAGGTTCTCATTGTGTGTCATTCTTTGCATCTTTGTTTTAAAATAAAATGTTGTTTTATTGTTTTAAGTGGTATCTACTAGGATATTAGTTTTTGTTTTTTAATTAATTACACTGTTTTGGCTAAGTTAACAAAAATGTTTTATTAATGTACACTGGTATTGAACCAAACTGCCCCCAAAATTTTACTAAGAATTGTTTAAATCTTTTTATGATTAGTTGCGAAATTTTAAATTATTTTAATTGAACATATCACATTTCTAAATTACATAAATTGATGAAATTATATTTCACATACCACCCTAATAATTTGTGATAAAAAGTTTTGAATCAAATATATAAAAAAATATTACAAATAATTTTCAGGAGTGGTGGATCAGTGGCCAAGACTGTTAAGGAAAAGGGTAGTTGAATCCCTGAGTTAACGGTATTTCACTAATTGTCCATGTGAACTAGCGAACTAATTAAAAAAATAAAAAACTGCTATTAAATATTCATATTACAGAGTATTTTATCAGGGGTCCAGTGGGTAACTAACTTATTACATGGCATCTATAGTTTTCATGATTTTATTTGAATAAAGGTTATTTAGCAATAAAGTAACTTGGTAAAAAAATTTATTTGCTATTTCATCAAAGAAATTACTATTTTATCATTGTCATTTTAAAATTTTATGAGAAACTTATTTTATCATATACATATAAGTTAAACTTAATTTAATTGTTTTTCATACTTATAATTAAAATTGTAAGTTACGATTCATTTCAGCTACATTCAGTCGTTGAATAAAGTTCACGCACAGGCTTGCAAGCCTATGTGAATTAGCAAATAAAATTAAAAATAAAAAAAAAAAATCAAGTCCATAATGATTGTTCATTTTTACTTCTTTGTAAGGTGATTTGTTTTGTTGGAATTAATTACAAAACTTTTATAAGTATTAATTATTATTCATGTAGAATTTCTGAATATAAAGTACAATTAAGGAATATGGTATCAAATATAACACGCTCTGTAGATGGTTCTCTTATCCTTTGTGACATCCTTTAGTCTTATGGGGAATATAAATATCCATGTAAAATGGCAATTCAAACTTATATAGTCGTCCCTCACCTACTTACATATTGCTTTGGTGACATAAACGACGTAAAATTTATTTAGCTATTTAAAATTTATAAATAATAGATTAGTCAACATAGTACTCAAGCCCTTTTTTAAATTTAATATGTGAACAAATAATTCAGATTTACAGTTGTTATTCCTCGATAATTTAAAATTTAAACGGCATTAGTAGATCTCGTACACCCCTAAATTTAAAGTTAATGCCACTTGACTGTTTTATTTTGCTGAAGGTGTTGATAACGTTTCATAAACAAACGAATTAGAAACGGTTTACTGTAAATGTTTGTAGAGAATGATTTACAACTGAAAAAAACATTTATCTTTAATTTTAGAAGCTTTATTTCATTTGAACGTGTATGGTTAGCTATTTTTTTTCCTTACTAAGCTCTCTCAGCACATTTCCCACCCAAATGGTTTTTTTTTTGACATGGCCCTACAGGCCTGTGGGTTAACTTTATTCAATGAGTGAAGTACCGACAGTTGGCTCAGTGGGGATTCGAACCTTCGAATATGCCCTCCGCAGTCCGGAGTCTTATCCGCTGAGTCACTACGCTGGCAAGGCAAATATTTCGATAAGTTTTTAAATCTAATTTATCGTATCATTTATCTAGGTTTATCTTTAAATAAATATAAATTCCAAACGTTATGCAATCGTGAACTTTTCTTAGTGATTAAAAATATATATAAAAAGCTGAAAGGTGTCCATTAATATGTAAAACATCCAGTAGTATAAATTTTACACCAATATTTTTCCACCAATCACTTTGGTCTACTATTTATTTCCCAAATAAATATGTTGTATAGTGAACATAGTACTTAAATACGTAACTTTGTTAGTTTACTTTTGAATATTTGTCATGGTCTTTAGGGTAATAGTTTAGATTAACGCATGTACTATAAGAACAATTAAAATACAATAGTGGAAATTAAATTTTCTTCAAACTATTCACCACAAAATTATAAGGAAATTTTGACTTATATTTTGTATAATACGATATAGTTGTAACAATAATTGTACTTTCATGCTCCCAATACGTGATTACTAATTAATTATTATTAACGATTTTAAGTTACGAACATTTCATAAAAGTCGTATCCACCAAATAACAATATGAACAACCTTAAAATAATAATTAAAATGTTATAAATCAAAAGGCGGAACTACTATCACTCAAATAAAACAAATAAAAGTTAAATTCTGTCCCAGGTTCTTGAATGATTTGTTTTAAGAGTAAATTTAGTATTATTATTATAATGTGTTATTACTTAAACAGTAATTGTAATCAAGCACACCCAACTATATAAAACAATCACGGAATTGCTATCAAATAGTAATATGCAAAAAATATACTTGTCCACTACTCAGTGCTACTTAAAATGGAAACAGGACATTTTTACTACCATAGTTTTTTCTAACTTATCTTTTTATTTAGCACTTATGATAATTTAATATTACTTAATTGTGTTAACATCTTTTTTAATTTCAATTAAACTTTTTACTTTAGTTTTACGTAATCACGAAACAAACTGCCCTTGGAAGGAGAAAATCCTAAACTAACAGATAAACATTTGGACGTTCTATCTAGATGTTAGTGTTTAACTCAAGAGTTAGTCAAAGTTTGGTTAAATGGTTCTTGAATCTCGATGTACTACAGTTTAACTTTCTTATTTGTACGTCGTTTCTGTTATGAACGTAGCAGGGACAGAGTATTTATTGCTATTTATAAACAAACTTTCTCTGATTACGCATAATATTGAATTCTACAGTTTTAAAGAATAGAATACAGGAAACAGTAACGTTATTATCCGTGATTACCTGTAAGTATCATATTAAACTCATACACACATGAATAAATAATTGTATCAATATGTAATTTTTTAAACCAACATATTTTTACCATAGGTTTACTTTTACTATACTTATTAATGTTTTAAACGGATTTCCTTGTATAATATCAATACCACCGTACGTGTAAGAATGGGCGAGTGGGTCAATACCACCGTTTATGTATGGGTGGGTGGGTGGGTCAATACCACCGTACGTGTATGGGTGTGCGGGTGGGTCAATACCACCGTACGTGTATGGGTGTGTGCGTGGGTCAATACCACCGTTTATGTATGGGTGTGCGCGTGGGTCAATACCACCGTTTATGTATGGGTGTGCGCGTGGGTCAATACCACCGTTTATGTATGGGTGTGCGCGTGGGTCAATACCACCGTACGTGTATGGGTGTGCGCGTGGGTCAATACCACCGTTTATGTATGGGTGGGTGGGTGGGTCAATACCACCGTACGTGTATGGGTGTGCGGGTGGGTCAATACCACCGTACGTGTATAGGTGGGTGGGTGGGTCAATACCACCGTACGTGTATGGGTGGGCGGGTGGGTCAATACCACTGTACGTGTATGGGTGGGCGGGTGGGTCAATACCACTGTACGTGTATGGGTGGGCGGGTGGGTCAATACCGCTGTACGTTAAGCAATTCATCTGTTACGTTAAACAAGCTGCTGTAGTATGTTCTCATACTGCTTGCTGTATGAGGTATTTCAGACTAGTGCAACAAGTGGCTTCCGTCCGCCAGCTTTCCTAAGGACCTGTTTGCCCTGGCGTGCTCTTGATGGACTGAACTTTTCTTGCTTTCCCCTGTAGCCTGGAGCGATTCGCTTTATCTCTTCGCTTGTGTATAGTCTGTCTGCAGTGCTTTGCCTGTTTAGCAGCTCTGCGTCAGATCTATTTTCTTCAGCGTTGCAAATCATCATTGCTTTCACCCCAATGCAAGCTGAGGCTGCAGGCAATATAACCTGAGGTTATAACTACTTATTTATATCGTGAGCAGATTAAATAATATATTGTGCTAATATCCTTTACCGCAATAAACTCTCGTGATAACGTGTAAAACAAATCATATTATTTTTTATTTAAAAAGTACCACCATATCCTATAAATGAATCGATATGATAGATTTGAGCATATAATATTTAGTAAATATTGGTGATGGTTTATGGTTAAGCTCTATACAACTATTCAAAACATATACTTCATTTATATGTATGAATATTTTTTTAATGAAACACTAAAATACAAATTGAATTTAAGTTATAAAAATAAATCACTCATCTTGATACGATAAATAAATCTTTTACTTAGTGAAACGGAAACTGCAATATGAGAAAGTAGAATTATTATAGAAATAATATAGGTTAAGTTACCTTTTTTTCCGTCAACAGTTCTTCTTTCATAAATGTGCTATGTACATTTCAAAGCGTAGAGCTTCATCATCAGGCTTTCCAAAAACGTCACATTTACATACTAAACATTAAAAACATTTAAAATATAAACTAAAACACTCAAACATATTAACACAGTACATTTGCCGGCCGGCGATAGACACCAACTGATGACCAATGAGCAGGTAACGAACTCAAACATGTTAACCTACTCCCACTTGTTGACCTTGGACTCTAATTATATTGATTTTCTTCCTTTGTGAATTGTGACTGCAAGTTGTTTATTCGGTTGAACAGTACGTTGGACTTGTATTTTAATTTGTCATTCAAAATATTACTTGGATCAGATTTGAAAGCGTTGTAAATATGGAGTTCTTCTATTGTATTCATAAATTATGATTTGTTGCATTTATAAAAAACTTCTAAATTGTTTTCTAAACTGTCAATACTATGTTTATTGGAAATTAAATGTTCAGCGACTTTTGATTTCTGACTTGTTGATTGTTTCGGAAGATGTTCAGAGAAACGTTTTTTAAAAGAACGACCTGTTTGGCCAATGTAAAACTTTGGACAATCAGAACAGTTTATCTTATAAATACCTGTATTTTTGTTCATGTTGTGTTTTTGGATGTTTAGATGTTTATTAAGTTTATTAGAGGTCTTATATGACACATTGATATTTTGTTTCTTTAATTCTTTTGATAATGTATGGTGTAGATAATGGCCATATTCGTATGATACAAATTTTTTATCTGTATTAGGAATCTTTGTGTGTGAATTTCTGTTCTTCTTTTTATTAACTATTTTATCTATTATCACACTATTGTATCCATTGGCTATGGCAATGTATTTGATGGTGGCTAGTTCGGTTTCGTAATCTTCTTTATCCATAGGTATGGATAGAAGTCTGTGGACCATACTATTATAGGCTGCCATTTTATGAATCATTGGGTGGTAAGAGGTTGCATGGATGGTATGGTCAGTAGTGGTAGGTTTGCGGTATACAGTAAATTTAATGTTGTTATTTTCTTTTTTGAGTTTTAAGTCTAGATAAGTTAAGCTATTATCCTTTTCTGTTTCCAATGTGAATTGTAGGTCAGGTGAAATACTATTTAGATATTTTTTCAATAGTTCTAATTGTCTTGTGTTACCTTTATAAAAAACTATAGTGTCATCGACATATCGTTTATAAAATAAGATATTCTTTTTGTAGTTGTTGGTTGATGAGAAAATATAATTATTTTCAATGTGGTTCAAATATATTTCTGATAAAATGCTGGATAATGGTGATCCCATTGTTAGACCTTGTTTTTGGATGTAGTATTTATTATTAAACTGAAAATAGTTTTGTTTCAGGGTAATTTCTAGTAAGTTTATTAACTCATCTATAAAATCATTGCTCAGTTTTGAATATGTGGACAAATTATGTTTTACCAAATTGATAGTAATATCTACTGGTACATTTGTGAATAAATTTACAATATCAAATGATGCCATTGTATATTGTTTATTGAAATTTGAGTTTTCTAATGTGTTAACTATTTCTAGGCTATTTTTAATACTGTAGTTATTTTCCATGTGGATGTGCTCTCTTAATAATCTGTCAAGTCGTTTTGCAACTTTATAGGAAGGTGCTGACGTAAAATTGACTAAAGGTCGTATGGGTGTGCCTTCTTTATGTGTTTTAGGCAATCCTTTCATCGTTGGTGCATTTGGGTCTATCATTTTCAGATATTTAATTTCATTTTTCTTAAATAAGTGGTTTATTTTGTTTAGATTTGTAAGTATATCTTTATTAAATTTATTTGTAGGGTCGTTCTTAATAAGTTCTATATTATTTTTACTAATAAATTCATCTACTTTGGTATTATAATCATTTATGTTCATGATAACAATTGATTGTCCTTTATCGGCTTTTGTGACAATACAATTATTGTCAATTAGTTTTTCCTTTATATTTAATAATGTGGTTCTGTCATTCTTAATAGTATTGATATTTTTTAACTTATAAGTTTTTTGTAATGAATTGATTTTGTTATCAATTACATGTCTTACATAAGTTTTTGTTTGGTCATCTTTTAATATGTTTATTGCTGTTTCGGATTGTAATATTTCGTTAGAGATTTGTTTTTTCCATGTATTCTGTGGAAAGTTGTGTTTCAAACCTTTGTTTAGAATCTCTATTTCTGGTTCAGTAAATGTAATGTTTGACTTGTTTATTATTCTTGGGTAAAACAAGTGGTTGCATTGAATTTTATTTAGGCCTAGAGGTTTTTGTTGATTTTTCAGTAGTTTAGATATTTTATCGTTTTGAATTTTGGCCTTCTTTGATAAGTTTTTATTTACTAGATTGTTTATAATTGTAAAAGTTTGTTCAACTTGAGAAGGATGAATTGTATTACTTAATTCAAGATGTTTTCTATATAATAAATTATTTAACATATTCTTCTTTGTGTACAGGAATTTTATTTCATTTTTAATCCATATTTTTTCTGCTGTTGATTTTGTTTTCCTTGCTACAAATGATTTATTTCTTATTTTTACTTGTACGTAGTTTGGGATAATGTTCAAATTCAAACATGTTTTATTGAATTTAATGTTGAGGTTAGTATTCAAAATTCTTTGTTTGACGTTTTTGTATTCATAGGCTATTTTGGCTTGACTAGCTGACAATTTATTCATTTTGTTTTATTAGCCTCCAGAACTGTTATATTATAGAAATAATATAGGTTAAGTTACCTTTTTTTCCGTCAACAGTTCTTCTTTCATAAATGTGCTATGTACATTTCAAAGCGTAGAGCTTCATCATCAGGCTTTCCAAAAACGTCACATTTACATACTAAACATTAAAAACATTTAAAATATAAACTAAAACACTCAAACATATTAACACAGTACATTTGCCGGCCGGCGATAGACACCAACTGATGACCAATGAGCAGGTAACGAACTCAAACATGTTAACCTACTCCCACTTGTTGACCTTGGACTCTAATTATATTGATTTTCTTCCTTTGTGAATTGTGACTGCAAGTTGTTTATTCGGTTGAACAGTACGTTGGACTTGTATTTTAATTTGTCATTCAAAATATTACTTGGATCAGATTTGAAAGCGTTGTAAATATGGAGTTCTTCTATTGTATTCATAAAATATGATTTGTTGCATTTATATAAAACTTCTAAATTGTTTTCTAAACTGTCAATACTATGTTTATTGGAAATTAAATGTTCAGCGACTTTTGATTTCTGACTTGTTGATTGTTTCGGAAGATGTTCAGAGAAACGTTTTTTAAAAGAACGACCTGTTTGGCCAATGTAAAACTTTGGACAATCAGAACAGTTTATCTTATAAATACCTGTATTTTTGTTCATGTTGTGTTTTTGGATGTTTAGATGTTTATTAAGTTTATTAGAGGTCTTATATGACACATTGATATTTTGTTTCTTTAATTCTTTTGATAATGTATGGTGTAGATAATGGCCATATTCGTATGATACAAATTTTTTATCTGTATTAGGAATCTTTGTGTGTGAATTTCTGTTCTTCTTTTTATTAACTATTTTATCTATTATCACACTATTGTATCCATTGGCTATGGCAATGTATTTGATGGTGGCTAGTTCGGAATAAATTGTCAGCTAGTCAAGCCAAAATAGCCTATGAATACAAAAACGTCAAACAAAGAATTTTGAATACTAACCTCAACATTAAATTCAATAAAACATGTTTGAATTTGAACATTATCCCAAACTACGTACAAGTAAAAATAAGAAATAAATCATTTGTAGCAAGGAAAACAAAATCAACAGCAGAAAAAATATGGATTAAAAATGAAATAAAATTCCTGTACACAAAGAAGAATATGTTAAATAATTTATTATATAGAAAACATCTTGAATTAAGTAATACAATTCATCCTTCTCAAGTTGAACAAACTTTTACAATTATAAACAATCTAGTAAATAAAAACTTATCAAAGAAGGCCAAAATTCAAAACGATAAAATATCTAAACTACTGAAAAATCAACAAAAACCTCTAGGCCTAAATAAAATTCAATGCAACCACTTGTTTTACCCAAGAATAATAAACAAGTCAAACATTACATTTACTGAACCAGAAATAGAGATTCTAAACAAAGGTTTGAAACACAACTTTCCACAGAATACATGGAAAAAACAAATCTCTAACGAAATATTACAATCCGAAACAGCAATAAACATATTAAAAGATGACCAAACAAAAACTTATGTAAGACATGTAATTGATAACAAAATCAATTCATTACAAAAAACTTATAAGTTAAAAAATATCAATACTATTAAGAATGATAGAACCACATTATTAAATATAAAGGAAAAACTAATTGACAATAATTGTATTGTCACAAAAGCCGATAAAGGACAATCAATTGTTATCATGAACATAGATGATTATAATACCAAAGTAGATGAATTTATTAGTAAAAATAATATAGAACTTATTAAGAACGACCCTACAAATAAATTTAATAAAGATTTACTTACAAATCTAAATAAAATAAACCATTTATTTAAGAAAAATGAAATTAAATATCTGAAAATGATAGACCCAAATGCACCAACGATGAAAGGATTGCCTAAAACACATAAAGAAGGCACACCCATACGACCTTTAGTCAATTTTACGTCAGCACCTTCCTATAAAGTTGCAAAACGACTTGACAGATTATTAAGAGAGCACATCCACATGGAAAATAACTACAGTATTAAAAATAGCCTAGAAATAGTTAACACATTAGAAAACTCAAATTTCAATAAACAATATACAATGGCATCATTTGATATTGTAAATTTATTCACAAATGTACCAGTAGATATTACTATCAATTTGGTAAAACATAATTTGTCCACATATTCAAAACTGAGCAATGATTTTATAGATGAGTTAATAAACTTACTAGAAATTACCCTGAAACAAAACTATTTTCAGTTTAATAATAAATACTACATCCAAAAACAAGGTCTAACAATGGGATCACCATTATCCAGCATTTTATCAGAAATATATTTGAACCACATTGAAAATAATTATATTTTCTCATCAACCAACAACTACAAAAAGAATATCTTATTTTATAAACGATATGTCGATGACACTATAGTTTTTTATAAAGGTAACACAAGACAATTAGAACTATTGAAAAAATATCTAAATAGTATTTCACCTGACCTACAATTCACATTGGAAACAGAAAAGGATAATAGCTTAACTTATCTAGACTTAAAACTCAAAAAAGAAAATAACAACATTAAATTTACTGTATACCGCAAACCTACCACTACTGACCATACCATCCATGCAACCTCTTACCACCCAATGATTCATAAAATGGCAGCCTATAATAGTATGGTCCACAGACTTCTATCCATACCTATGGATAAAGAAGATTACGAAACCGAACTAGCCACCATCAAATACATTGCCATAGCCAATGGATACAATAGTGTGATAATAGATAAAATAGTTAATAAAAAGAAGAACAGAAATTCACACACAAAGATTCCTAATACAGATAAAAAATTTGTATCATACGAATATGGCCATTATCTACACCATACATTATCAAAAGAATTAAAGAAACAAAATATCAATGTGTCATATAAGACCTCTAATAAACTTAATAAACATCTAAACATCCAAAAACACAACATGAACAAAAATACAGGTATTTATAAGATAAACTGTTCTGATTGTCCAAAGTTTTACATTGGCCAAACAGGTCGTTCTTTTAAAAAACGTTTCTCTGAACATCTTCCGAAACAATCAACAAGTCAGAAATCAAAAGTCGCTGAACATTTAATTTCCAATAAACATAGTATTGACAGTTTAGAAAACAATTTAGAAGTTTTATATAAATGCAACAAATCATATTTTATGAATACAATAGAAGAACTCCATATTTACAACGCTTTCAAATCTGATCCAAGTAATATTTTGAATGACAAATTAAAATACAAGTCCAACGTACTGTTCAACCGAATAAACAACTTGCAGTCACAATTCACAAAGGAAGAAAATCAATATAATTAGAGTCCAAGGTCAACAAGTGGGAGTAGGTTAACATGTTTGAGTTCGTTACCTGCTCATTGGTCATCAGTTGGTGTCTATCGCCGGCCGGCAAATGTACTGTGTTAATATGTTTGAGTGTTTTAGTTTATATTTTAAATGTTTTTAATGTTTAGTATGTAAATGTGACGTTTTTGGAAAGCCTGATGATGAAGCTCTACGCTTTGAAATGTACATAGCACATTTATGAAAGAAGAACTGTTGACGGAAAAAAAGGTAACTTAACCTATATTATTTCTATAATATAACAGTTCTGGAGGCTAATAAAACAAAATGAATAAATTGTCAGCTAGTCAAGCCAAAATAGCCTATGAATACAAAAACGTCAAACAAAGAATTTTGAATACTAACCTCAACATTAAATTCAATAAAACATGTTTGAATTTGAACATTATCCCAAACTACGTACAAGTAAAAATAAGAAATAAATCATTTGTAGCAAGGAAAACAAAATCAACAGCAGAAAAAATATGGATTAAAAATGAAATAAAATTCCTGTACACAAAGAAGAATATGTTAAATAATTTATTATATAGAAAACATCTTGAATTAAGTAATACAATTCATCCTTCTCAAGTTGAACAAACTTTTACAATTATAAACAATCTAGTAAATAAAAACTTATCAAAGAAGGCCAAAATTCAAAACGATAAAATATCTAAACTACTGAAAAATCAACAAAAACCTCTAGGCCTAAATAAAATTCAATGCAACCACTTGTTTTACCCAAGAATAATAAACAAGTCAAACATTACATTTACTGAACCAGAAATAGAGATTCTAAACAAAGGTTTGAAACACAACTTTCCACAGAATACATGGAAAAAACAAATCTCTAACGAAATATTACAATCCGAAACAGCAATAAACATATTAAAAGATGACCAAACAAAAACTTATGTAAGACATGTAATTGATAACAAAATCAATTCATTACAAAAAACTTATAAGTTAAAAAATATCAATACTATTAAGAATGATAGAACCACATTATTAAATATAAAGGAAAAACTAATTGACAATAATTGTATTGTCACAAAAGCCGATAAAGGACAATCAATTGTTATCATGAACATAGATGATTATAATACCAAAGTAGATGAATTTATTAGTAAAAATAATATAGAACTTATTAAGAACGACCCTACAAATAAATTTAATAAAGATTTACTTACAAATCTAAATAAAATAAACCATTTATTTAAGAAAAATGAAATTAAATATCTGAAAATGATAGACCCAAATGCACCAACGATGAAAGGATTGCCTAAAACACATAAAGAAGGCACACCCATACGACCTTTAGTCAATTTTACGTCAGCACCTTCCTATAAAGTTGCAAAACGACTTGACAGATTATTAAGAGAGCACATCCACATGGAAAATAACTACAGTATTAAAAATAGCCTAGAAATAGTTAACACATTAGAAAACTCAAATTTCAATAAACAATATACAATGGCATCATTTGATATTGTAAATTTATTCACAAATGTACCAGTAGATATTACTATCAATTTGGTAAAACATAATTTGTCCACATATTCAAAACTGAGCAATGATTTTATAGATGAGTTAATAAACTTACTAGAAATTACCCTGAAACAAAACTATTTTCAGTTTAATAATAAATACTACATCCAAAAACAAGGTCTAACAATGGGATCACCATTATCCAGCATTTTATCAGAAATATATTTGAACCACATTGAAAATAATTATATTTTCTCATCAACCAACAACTACAAAAAGAATATCTTATTTTATAAACGATATGTCGATGACACTATAGTTTTTTATAAAGGTAACACAAGACAATTAGAACTATTGAAAAAATATCTAAATAGTATTTCACCTGACCTACAATTCACATTGGAAACAGAAAAGGATAATAGCTTAACTTATCTAGACTTAAAACTCAAAAAAGAAAATAACAACATTAAATTTACTGTATACCGCAAACCTACCACTACTGACCATACCATCCATGCAACCTCTTACCACCCAATGATTCATAAAATGGCAGCCTATAATAGTATGGTCCACAGACTTCTATCCATACCTATGGATAAAGAAGATTACGAAACCGAACTAGCCACCATCAAATACATTGCCATAGCCAATGGATACAATAGTGTGATAATAGATAAAATAGTTAATAAAAAGAAGAACAGAAATTCACACACAAAGATTCCTAATACAGATAAAAAATTTGTATCATACGAATATGGCCATTATCTACACCATACATTATCAAAAGAATTAAAGAAACAAAATATCAATGTGTCATATAAGACCTCTAATAAACTTAATAAACATCTAAACATCCAAAAACACAACATGAACAAAAATACAGGTATTTATAAGATAAACTGTTCTGATTGTCCAAAGTTTTACATTGGCCAAACAGGTCGTTCTTTTAAAAAACGTTTCTCTGAACATCTTCCGAAACAATCAACAAGTCAGAAATCAAAAGTCGCTGAACATTTAATTTCCAATAAACATAGTATTGACAGTTTAGAAAACAATTTAGAAGTTTTATATAAATGCAACAAATCATATTTTATGAATACAATAGAAGAACTCCATATTTACAACGCTTTCAAATCTGATCCAAGTAATATTTTGAATGACAAATTAAAATACAAGTCCAACGTACTGTTCAACCGAATAAACAACTTGCAGTCACAATTCACAAAGGAAGAAAATCAATATAATTAGAGTCCAAGGTCAACAAGTGGGAGTAGGTTAACATGTTTGAGTTCGTTACCTGCTCATTGGTCATCAGTTGGTGTCTATCGCCGGCCGGCAAATGTACTGTGTTAATATGTTTGAGTGTTTTAGTTTATATTTTAAATGTTTTTAATGTTTAGTATGTAAATGTGACGTTTTTGGAAAGCCTGATGATGAAGCTCTACGCTTTGAAATGTACATAGCACATTTATGAAAGAAGAACTGTTGACCGAAAAAAAAGGTAACTTAACCTATATTATTTCTATAATATAACAGTTCTGGAGGCTAATAAAACAAAATGAATAAAGAATTATTATCTTCTTTTTTTCATACTTACAAGAAATGCAACATATATTTGGCCTCTTACAGTATAAAATAAACCAAACAATGATATATGTGAAACCATTACGTCCCGTCTACCTTAGTGTCAACGACACGATTACAGTTGGGAAGAGCTATCTATAGACTTTACATAAATAACATTCGTAGAAATTAACACCTCGAAGCTTTAATTTTGTCCTTGGGCTTTACTGGAAATTTGTACCGAGAATGTAAAATTCCGTAATATTTTTTTATAAATACCCAACAAATCCGTGTTACTAACAGCTATAATTAAAGTTTAAAATTAATCCTTAAAAGATAATACGTTTTACATTCCAAACTTTAAATGCTTATTTGAATGAAAAGTGAGGAGAAATAGTCAATTAGTAGTTTTCAAAATTCGATCTAGGCTTACAGTTAGATAAAAGTATGAATAATTAAATTTTAAAAGTTAATTGATGATTGTTAGTTTATAGAGTCATACTTAAATTAGAAATTGCTCCGATTGGTTCCAATTATAGCTTTATCCATTACTAGTTGTAATAAACAAATTTTAATTGATTACGTTACGTTAATTAACAATTGAAAAGAATAACGTCAATTTGCCTTATACATTTTGCGTCATACATTATCAATTAAATACGGATTCAAGACCTAAGATCATATTTAATGGATGCTAGTAACACAATCCGCAACTGTTTACCAGTAGTGATGGCTCTAAAGGTATTACATCCACGTGGAAAATGTGTGGGAGGTTACCAGCTTACATATCCGTGTTTGAGCTGGATTTGTAGTTCAAGGAAATGTCGATAGTTCAGTTAATTTGGGGTTTTCACTACGTATGCACAAGGATAATGTGTGACTGTCAGCAATTATCCTTAAATAAATAGTTATACTTGATAGTTATCGTATAAATGCATTGTTACTATTAAATTTTATGTTTTATAGTTTTCAAGTAAACACAACTATGTTTACTTGAAAAAAATAGTAAAGCTGTGTAAAAAATCTTCTGTAACAAGACTTCAACTTTAATTTCAGCAACAATTTAAAGGTTGACCAGGTCCAAATGTTGTATATTAAATGGCATTGATTGCCAGGTCAAAGCAAGTAAATAATGCAACCTCTCTATAATTTTTCTGTCTGTGTGTCAGCGTGTGATTTTTCAAAAGTCTACGTTTCTCAATACGTGATTGAGATACAATCAAGAAATTCAGTATAAACGTTTAAAAATAAAGACATATATTTTCTTAAACACGTATTTTTAACAATTTTGATTTTCCAACAATGTCAAGTTACACAATGTGAGGGACATTGTATGGAGAATCTAACGGTATATAATTTTTTAAGATGCAGTGATAAATAACAGTGAAACTTCATATTATGTAACCAAAACAGGTTATACAGGCAATGAATATTAATGTCGTAGCTTTTGGTCTAAAAAATTAGTTTTGTTTCAGCTGTTTGACACTACCTGCCATTAAAAACTATTTTTATTTGCAGCTGGGAGACCACACAAGGTAACAGAAAGTCCTTCAATTAGCACAACCCAGGGGACACGCAATGCCTAGAGCTTAATGATTGTTTTGGCTGTGAACAACATAACCCCCTAACCACCAGGAGGATGAGCTGGTCTTTGATGCGATCTAGCTCTATGAAGGGATATTGACATTTCAATATTCTGTTATATGTACGTATGATTTCATTTACAAATAATTTATTAGTAAGATTCTTAATTGTTTATTTCTAATAATTTTGGTTAACTTTGAAATACATAATATTACCTTACAATACCTTACAATACGATTACCAAAAGAATGTAAAGACATTATGTTAGGAATGGAATCTCCTCAGCACAAAATATCTTTCTAAGCCAACTTAATTAACGTACCAAACATTAATATTATAAATAAAACTATTAGTAACAATTACATACAGAAAAACAGAAAGGGCAATGATCAATATTATTTTATTTTATTTATTTAACTATTCATAAGACGCCGATCTTCAAGATATGGTCAAATATGGACTTCGAAGTAGTATGATGAGTGTAGATGAGTGAACGACTCTGCATTATTTTATGACGATAACCTATCAAGGAACCCCGTGAAATATAAAACAATCAAATCTGAAAAACCAACTTTAAAAGAAATTTAATTAAAGAAAATGTAGTTTATAACGATTTTTATTTATTAATTGATTTTTATAACAACGCGTGTTTCTGTGTGCGGGTTTATTATAAATTACACTGCGAATATAAAAATCTTTTTTCTGTACTACAGGGTTTTGTTTACGGTACTACAAACAAATTCTAGTAGTAAAGTATTATTTGTAATTTTGACTTTACAAACGCCTTATTAATGCATGAGTAATGAAAATAAAGAAATGGGAGTTTGCAAAATGATCAACAACTACAGTTATGACTCATTTTGCAGATTAAAAATTACCATACTATATTATTTTGGTCAAGTACATATTAACGATTATAGTAATACTTTTATAGTGCATATTTCAAAAATTAAACTTTCATCAAATATAAATAATATTTTTCCTGATAAAAAAGATCATATGCAGATTCCAAGAGAAAAGCTTAATTTCTCAACACATTAGTAACGTGGGTGTTAGTATTCTTATGAAGTACATGTAGGAAAACAGCCATTTATTACACTACAATACTAAGCAATGTTGAAAGTGCTTCGTGATAAGGTAGTTGAGTTGGTATACTAACTAATGTTACATACTTATATCCTTATCAGACCCTAAGGACTCGTTCCATATTTTCAGCAGAATGTTTAACGCCCTGCCTTAAAAAGTCAGACAGCATCAATATAAGTACAACGATATACAGAAGTCTAATAATGGATTTGATATCCTGTGTACAAATTAATTGTCGTGATTCTTTTTCAGTATAATGGCTCAACATTTTTCTCAAGAGGGTGGTTGAACCAGGGAATCTTAATAAAGTGGGTTAATAAAAAAAATTTATCATATAACATGTTTAGTACCAAAAATATGGTTTTGAACCCGTGATTATTCTGCACCCATCGCCTCATATGCATGGATGTACAGTACGTATTTTTCATAATTTAGCTTTGGCTGTTGATTTTTCGTAATATTATTTTGTTCTTGTCTGAATAGATATAATTAATGTTCTTTTTTTACCTAAAACATATAGGCAACTAAAAGTTACAGCCATTTTAGTATTTTTCATCTCACCACCGGGATTAGTCACTAACAATTTATTTAATGCATATTTAATCATACTAATATTGATTAGCTGCAATATTTTTCATTTAAGTCATATTTTGTGCTATTTCGACACGTTTAAGTTGACTAAAGAAAATAAGACATATATGTCCAGTGACAGTTAATTTATTTTAACTACATTATTGATCAAAGTTTTCATGTCAGCTTTAATTCAATATAATACCAGAAATAAAACAACCAAATGTATTATTGGGTTTCAGATCTTTTGTAAAGATAGGAAACAGTTCACCTGAAGAGGTAATCTGAAAACGTTTATACCTCGTCTTGTGTTTGCAATGGAGATCAAATTGCTTTCAGTTTCAATGAACGAATAGTTAGTATGTATTTAGATTAAAGTATTATTGAATCAATATAAAATATATTATATGTATTTTATAGACGAATAAAATATATTTAATATAATTTTTTTTATTTG
>JAQJVL010007732.1:0-22629 GCA_035578905.1 Stictocephala bisonia
GAGACAAGTGGGATGATTTTTAAATGTCATAAGTTGTGGATAGAATCAGTCATCTAAATACTGCATTGCATTGTCTAATATTTAAATCTTAAATCTTTTGACCTGTTACATATTACCGTTATTCTCGCCTCTAAATATTGGAAAAATATTGGTACATTTTGGAAATAACGCAGCAACAGAGTTGCTGTTACCCTTATATACATCTACAATAGATATTCCATGTAATAGGAATATTTGTACCTGCGATTTTGTTAGTGAGGCCCGCAACCACAACTGGTGTAAACTGCATTACATATACTGTACATATATACATGATACTACACTAGCGTTCAATGAACAATCAGGGATCTATGCTAGGCCCTATATTGTTCATCCTGTTTATTAACGACTTTCCATCATTCCTCCAAAACAACAGCACTCACTGTCTAATGTATGCGGATGATACAACCCGTTTAATAAAAGATGACTCAGCAGAAGAACTTTATGTAAACTCCTTAACATCACTGCAAAATGCTCTCATGTATATCAAACTCAATGACCTAGCACTAAAACCAGACAAAACAACTCAAGTGCATTTCAGTAGCAAAAAAGACCAAACACCAAGTCTACCCAATACATCAGTAGGTAATCAGGCTACTGTACGACTAGCGTTCAATGAACAATCAGGGATCTGTGCTAGGCCCTATATTGTTCATCCCGTTTACTAACGACTTTCCGTCATTCCTCCAAAACAACAACTCACTGTCTAATGTATGCGGATGATACAACCCGTTTAATAAAAGATGACTCAGCAGAAGAACTTTTTGTAAACTCCTTAACATCACTGCAATATGCTCTCATGTATAGCAAACTCAATGACCTAGCACTAAAACCAGACAAAACAACTCAAGTGCATTTCAGTAGCAAAAAAGACCAAACACCAAGTCTACCCAATACATCAGTAGGTAATCAGGTCAAGTTTTTGGGTATCACAATAGGTAACAAGCTTTCATGGACAGAACATGTCAATAACACCTGCAAAAAATGAGCACAGGACTCTACGTAGTCAAACGTATCAAATGGATTGGAACTTTAGAAGCTGCAAAAACTGCCTATTACACATTAGTGGAATCACATAATATCAGATATGGACTGGTTGTCTGGGGCAGCTCTGCTGGAAACCTTAACAGAGTACCCATTTTACAAAAGAAAGCAGTTAGGACTCTAGCTGGATTGGAACCACTTCAAAGCTGCCGACAAGCCTTCCAGTTTCTGGGTATACTAACAGTAATGGCTCTCTACATATTTGAAACAATCATACATGTTGACAGACTAAACCTCCAGACCAACAGTGACGTCCACACCTACCATACCCGTAATGCTTCCAGATACATACTACCTCAACAATGCACTGCTCTTTTTGGTAAAAAACCATCATACATTGGTAGAAAATTCAAAAATATGCTCCCAGAAAACATCAGAAACCTATCAGGAAATTGACTCAAGAAAGGACTTCAAGACTACCTAGTGAAAAGACCAATATACACCCTTGAAGAGTTCCTGACAACGCCAAGCTGAGAAATAACTGCACTAATATTAAATGAGATAAAATATATTCACATTTTTACTTGTGTCTTCACATACTCTCTTTGAATTTTGTATAACACTATTACTGTACTTCATGTTCATGTAATAAAGGATCTTTGATTGATTGATTGAATGGACCACAAAAACAGCTGATATTTTGGGACTCAAAATTTAACATTGGATAGGAAATCTATTTGTGTATAAAATCAATTCTGTTACTTATGCTCAGCTGTCGTATGTTTGTATGAATTTTTTATTTGTAACATAAACATCATAATATTGATCATTCATGTTATGGACATAGTTTAGAATAAAACAATAACGTTTCCATCTTCCTTTGATGATTTTATATCCTTAGGCATATAAAAACATATAGTTTAACGGTGCAGTTTTGGCATATAATATTAAAAAAAAAAATTTGTCAGTTTCTGTCTCAATATATTTTTGACCTTTGTCCCAAAGGTTAGTATATAAATAGTACTTAAACTCAAAAGGTAGTTGATTTGTTTATATAACATACTAACTTTTCTATTTCAGCCACCAAGTACAAGAGCTGTCACTCCAGATTTCTCAGCACTGTCCTCACAGGTTTGTCGATTTTTCATTATATAGTATGTTTTAAGTTAAAGAAATATTTCAAAAATAAATATAGATCCTTATTATGTAGTCATAAAAATACTAATGAATTTATATGTTGGTCAGATTTTGAGAAGGTTTTAGATTCAAGTGTTTTATTATATTGTATGGCAGAATGTATAGGTAGTAGAAAGACAATATCAAATCTTATAGAATTTCTATAATTTATACTGTTCTTCTTTAATTCAGTCTCTTAATCTATTATTTTATTTATAATAGCTATTTATTATCAGCTAGTATCTATTATTTTATTTATAGCAGCTAATTTTATAAATTAAACCTTTCCATCCCAACATAATGGGAAAAAAGTTGTTTAAAACAATATGTTAGTATCCGCAAAAAAACAAAAATGACAAAATAGTTTTTTACTACAACTTTTAAAATTACAGGATTATTTTAATAGAAAAAGTGTTTTCTTGATTTAAAAAAATACAATTTGTTTCTCAATAAAACAAAATGTCCTCGTCTGGCAATGCTGATTCTCTAAAAGTTACTTCATGCATGTATATAGTCGCATATATAGCTTATGGAATTTCATTGTATGGGGAAACTTCATCTTTTAACTTAAACAGCATGCTAATATTACAAAAAAAGCAATAAGAATAATTTTGGGAAAAAAGTTAAATGAATCCGTGAAACAACATTTATGGATTATAGACTGTTATATTTATCAAGAATATTAACAGTCTACAGTTTATATAAATATTGGAGTGTGTTATGTACACTGGGTGCAAACATTATAAAGGCAGACAAAATTGTAATTTTCACAAGTATAATCTAGAGGGAAATATAACTGTACCCTACCAATTCATAATTTAGAATTGTATAAAAAAAGACAATGTATACGGGCATTAAGTATTTAACTGAACTGTATTTAATATACTATAACAGGAAATAATAATGATAAATTTAGAATGAAACTTAAAAATATATTCTTAGAACTTAGGCTTAAGTGGCCGGTGTCATAACTAGAATCTACAGTTTCCGGTGACAACCGCGTCAAGGTACTATCTACAATATTTACAAGATGACCAGACGTTTCGCCCATATTGTGATGTGGCATCCTCAGTGGTTTCTCTGAGACAGAATCTTCAGTGGTTTCTCAGAGTCTCAGAGAAACCACTGAGAATGCCACATCACACTATGGGCGAAACGTCTGGTCATCTTGTAAATATTGTAGATAGTACCTTGATGCGGTTGTCACCGGAAACTGTAGATTCTAGTTAAAAATATATTAATTGATAGGTCATATTATTCATTACAAGAACATTTCTCTGACCAAAATTATGAACTAGTTAATTTGAAAACAAAGTATTTTATTTATATTATTGATGATTGTGTATTTTAATTTATAAATGAAATGAAAAATGCCTTTATTAAAGAGGCAAAGTTAGGACTGTAAAGTCCTCTCTAACACTTAATCCCAAAAACTATGTGTATTCCATAAATACACATAGAATAAGTGTATTTATAGAATTTATTCATATTATTCTCTTTATTCATATTATATGCACTAATATGAATAATGAGAATTTAATTTGAAGGTGTTAAAGCAGTCAAAATAAGCCTGGAATTTTAGGATACAATCTATAGTAAACATATGAAAGAATACAAAAAAAGGCCTTTAACAAATATTTTGTATTGAATGGATTCAATCATTTTTTAACTAGTACTAAGTAAAACCCCTAGGGATATATCTGAAAAAAATCAGGTTGTTTTAATTTCTACAAAAGAAAAATGAGGTAAAAAATTAAGGGACCCATTCATAATTTCAGAATGTTAATCTTCATAAAAAACAAAATAATATTAAATATATCTGACAAAAAGGACCTTGGGCAGGTCACTTAAAATGGCTGTCTCTGCACTTGTTGAGTTTCAGCTTTTGAGTTGTCATTATAGTATGTTTTTATGACAGGTGTATTTCAGTTGTACTGTTGTTTTTATATCATTTTTGAGCTTAAGTAGTTATTTATATTTATATTTTTAATTTAATTTCAACCCAATGTTTAAGGTGGTGTGGTTTAGTGTGTTCCCTAAAATTAATACTAAAAAAGAAACACCAAAAAATGCATTGAGAACTAGATTTAAAGCCTGACCTCGCAACATAATGAAACAAAACTTCATTATCATAACAAGTTTACTTGAATTTGTCTGTGTGTGAGTAACTTAAGCCACATCATAAGGAAGTGTAATCTAATGATGACTCCAATGTTTTACTAAAAATCTGAAACATAAAAATAAGAAAAAGATTTCTCATTTCCCCGAATGTTAAATTTCTCTGAACAGTTTGGTAGAGGTGGTAGTACGGTCGTGACTATAGTTACTCGTGTTTGTTAACAGTTTGAATCAGCCAGCAGTGGTGGAGAGGATAGTGATTCTAAGGTGACATTTATTTTTGTTTTTTTGCATGCTAAAATGTATGAATTGCTACTTTAGTTTGTTGTATTTTTACTGTAGATGCAATAATTGCTTATTTATGCTTCAAGACTAAATTAACCAATCATATAATTTGATCTATATGCCTTTTGTATGCTGGTGAGTGGATTCATTGCTCTTAATGTAGTTAGTTGTTTTAATATCTTTACAAACAACTAGACAACATTTCACTCAAAAGAAAATTCACAGTTAAGAACAAATGAAATTTATTCGCTATTCAAACAAAATCTTTAAAACCACAATTTTTAAGCAATTTAGGTTAATACCGGATTCTGCTATTTCCTGCACGTTTATCTTGAATTATCAAGATAAACAAAATAGGTTAATTTCCTGCACGTTTATCTTGATAATTCAAGATAAACGTGCAGGAAATAGCAGAATCCGGTTCCAAGTATAAGGCTAGTACAAAAGAAAACATATAAAATGAAATGTGCAGACTAGTTACAGAAATAATACAATGTAAAAAGCACTGTTCACAATGTAAACATGAATAATAGAGGCTGTCCACCATGATAGAATGTTGTCCATACAGGATCCATAAAAAATGGTACCAGGACATGTTGCAAACATTTTGACACAGTATGTGCATCTCATAGCAAGTTACGAGTTTGTTAATTGAGACAATATCACTAATACAGTTAATGTTTAAATCTGCACAGAGAAAAAAAATCCTATTTTATAGATGACTAAAATAATAAAAGTTTAACAAACTTGTCTAAAAGTAGATGCAGCTGACAAGTGTGTGGTGTTCTATATACTCATATTACAAATGTAGTTATTACCACAATAAATACAAAACTTAACAAAAACATAGATAATTCCAAAACATCTACCAGAGATATTCTTAATAGTTAAGGGATTAGATATACTTAACCCTCCATATGATAAAGTCGCATGGTGCGACTCAGTTAGACCCTTCTGTACTGATAGAGTCGCACTGTGAGACTATTAGTTTTCGTAAAATTACAACTGTAACCGGCTACGCAATAATCTTGATCGTTATATAGTATTAAAGAGGAATAAATTCCCTATCTACCAGTATAACTGGAATCGATATTTGGAAGTCTTTGGAAGTAGTGGGGCTATAACAAACAGCTGATTGGGTTTGCTACCTTGCGTAGTGTCCAGCTGTAGTGTGTCAGTAGTTGTTTTGATTTGCTGTTATATGCTGTACATGTTTGTTTACTGTTTTTATTGTTGTTATTCTCGTATGCAGTGTTAGTTTATGTTTTATTATGACTGAACTAAGCCGTTCTAGTGCGATTAGGGAGTGTTTAGATGATCTTAGCGGCGCAAGTGACAGTGATGTAAGTAACCAGTCAGGTGACATTGGAACAGACTTATATATAAATATATATATATATATATATATATATATATATATATATACATATATAAAGGTTTATATATTTCTTCACATGGTTAATTTTTTTTGTTTATACATAATATACTTTTAGGCTTCTATTTGAATCAAAATAATAACAGTTATAAGTGGTTTATTGAGAAAAAAAACTTTGAATATTTCAAGTATTACAATAATAGTCTAAATTTACCATCGGAACATTTTTACATTTTTAAAAGTTCTCAGTGTTAGTTTTTGTTTTTTTTTATTCATGTGATATGTTTTCAACTCGCAATTAAATTTGGAACATTTTAGGTATTTTGGAATTTTTACTGCAACAAATTAGTTTATATATATATACCACCTCAAAGTTGGAACTTTTTTTTTTTTTTACATCACACTGCCGACTAAGAAGAAAAAATTTTTTTGAAATAATGGTAAATTTGTATTTTTATTACTAACTTGTAGAGCATGTTATTATGAACATTTTGATGTATAACACTAGGTATTTTCTCAATGATTTCTATTTTTTGGTAATTTTTTAAGGAAAGCATGCAATTAGCCTGAAAATGTCCTATCATTTTAAAGAGAAATAGTCATCATGTGGAGAGTTAACATACAATAAACCATTAACATTTTAACGAATTAGATTTTAAGTACAGTTACAATACTCTTAAAGAGT
This sequence comes from Stictocephala bisonia, assembly GCA_035578905.1. NCBI lineage: Eukaryota > Metazoa > Arthropoda > Insecta > Hemiptera > Membracidae > Stictocephala > Stictocephala bisonia. The sequence goes on from JAQJVL010007732.1 coordinate 6,663, forward strand.
TACTCCTTATATACCTGTAATATTGCATAGTTGGAAAAAAATCTTCTATACATGGGCTAGAAGTTTGACAACATCTATATCTATAAAATCCAATGTATGTTTGTCTGTCCTTTATGCGCTACCAAACCGTCCAGCCGATCGCCATGAAACTTGGGGAAGTTGTTCTATATACCCCAGGGAAGGTTTCTGTCCTATTCCCGTTTCTTTAATCCCTCAGGGCTCCATCCCTTGGACTTCTAAAGTTTCAATGTTAATCAAATAGCAGGATGCATGAAGGTATAATAAGTCAAATATAAAAAGAATATCAGCTGTGGGTTTTAAATATGTCAAAATTAAATTAAACCATGTGTTAATTTTTTAAACTGTTTATATTTTTATGTTTGGATTTCTTGTGAAGCTATATTAATTGATTGATTTATTTTATTAACAGCTGTTAAATACAAACAAATAGAATAAAATTATGGTAGGTAAAACTTTCAAAATTAAAAATATAATTGAGTACAGTAGTAAACTACACAAAACATCAGCTGTTGTAAATTGGATACTATGTAAACTGAAAGGTTGCTGCACATTTCAATGATACAATCAAAACTCAATATTATGACCGGCGAATCGGGCGGGTACAGCTAGTTATACATAAATTAAAACAATTCAATTGCAATCAAACATAACAATTACTATTGTATTAAATTTTATAGTTTAGTGTGATAAATTAATGTAAAAGATCTACATTTTACTTATAGAATATTAAGGAAAAGGCTGCCAAAGCTCATATTTACAACATTGTAATGTTTAATTACAGATTCTTTTCGTATCATTTGTGTTTGCAATAAAGGAAATAACTGCATGTATGTAGTATATCTAGGTCATATTTACAATAACGAGTTTTTGGATGAGTCCAAGTGGTTCTAATTAATTATAACCCTTGGTTAACCAGACAGGTTGAAACACTTCAGAAAGAAAAAGGACTAAGGGAAGACGATTTTGGAATAATCTTTCAAGAAATTCGTACTTTGATAATTTTTAAAGTGAACTAAAAAAACAACGGACTAACAGCTTCCATATTTGGATGAATTTGCTTTTTTATTGGGAGAGGATATAATCTTCTTTTTGCTGTCTTAATTATGAGTACATTTGTAATGTATTGTAATGTTTTTTGGGAAAATAAATTTATTTTAATATTATTATCATACATTTATCTGCTGTTCAGAAACGTTGATTTTATTTTATAGACTTTTAATCTGTGATGTTTGACTAAACTTGAAGTTTTTCTTGTCATGGTTAATTAGGGATTATGGTGACGCTATTTCTCATAGCATTTATATTTCGTAAAGAAATGTATAATTTAATATTGAATTGAGTTACACAGTATATTATGTATGCATGATTGTGGGTTTTGGTGTAAAACTGGATTATCAAACCGTACAGCGGTCCCATCTGAAAGATTGTAGGTAATGCTTTAAGAGAATAATTATAAATGATAATTAACACCTAAAGAAACATAATTTACCCTTATATTTAATTGCATGCATTGCATTGCCAGTATAATGTTTATTTAAGATTTTAAATTATGGTACCGAATGTATAAGATTATATTTCTTAGTTATTAATACAGTACTTACTGCAGTAGTCATGTGCCGGTATAAATTAAATACTGTACATAAATACTATGTGCAGATTATTAGTATTAGCTTTAGTTACATGGTTTGTTGGCATGCACTATTTTTCACAATTTAATGGAGTTTGTTAAAATAATAATTCACTATAAATTCAGTTTAAAATAAAACAAAATAAAACTGTTTCACAAAAGAAAGCAAGTCTTTCCTTCCAAGAATGGCTCCTTTGTAAAATTTTATCAGCAAATAAAGCTATTAGATTTTATTACCGTTACATAAAAACTATTGGAAAATATAAACATATAGAGCTGCCTTTATATATACTTTATATTACTTTATGCCTTTTATACTGAGACCCATCCCCCACCCAAAACTAGAAGTCGTGCCAACTGGGGGATGGCTCAAAACCAGTCAGGTGATAGGATCACGGGTGGCAGTTGGAGGGTCAAATTACAACTCGGCAGCTGAGCAAAACTAATTTATTTTCAAGACAGAAAAATTAATTATTCGGAAAAAACCGGCAGAAGGCCACAATATCAAAATTACACTTAAACAATCCACAAGAAACACAAAAATAAACAAGAAATAACAAACTAACACAAAAACAACAAACACTATAAATACCAAAATTATAAAACATATGTGCCTATCTGCAGGAAAACCAGAGACCCAAAATATTTATAGAAAACTTACAAAGAAAAATGTAGAAAAATTTTGGCAACACCAATTAACCGGCAATTTAGCCCACATCCCATGATTCCACCGATGCCAAGGAGTAAGCCGGAGTCCCTGGGCAGCTCCGAATTAAAGCAAAGTAAAAATAATAAATAATCCCCTTTTAGTGAATATTTAAAAACTAAAAAATTTTTTTAAAATATAACACGGTACCGTACTATCAAAAATTCACTTCAAAATACTGCAATTCACGAAACAAATAAAACAAACAAACTTAATCACTAGGCCTAGACATAAAAATAAATAATAACATAATTCAACAGTAGGGGGCCTAGCAAATATAAAATTAAAAAAAAACATAACAACAAAATAAACTAGTTTAAGATAAATAACAATAAATATTAACATAAGTTTTTTATTATTTTAACAAGTTTTTTTTAATTTTAAATAAATTTATATAAGTCCCATGGCTGTTTCATAATTTACACTGTTCAGTTTTATTTTATTTTATTTTATTTTGTCGTAGGTCGTGGCCCAGAGATTTTCTTCTTTTTTTTCAGTTCTTTTTGTTTTCAAAATAAATAAATGACCACCCCCAGCTCAGCCGCCGGGAAAAACAAGGAACGCACTAACCTGAGGACTGAAGAAAGATGTAAAGCGGGCACCGTGGGGCGAAACTTGGCTCAATCACATGATCCCCAGGCCAGGCTAGCAGTCGAGATGGCAGAACTTCCTCCGGTCGGCAGGCTGAGGGTAAAATGTCCCACTCAAGGACCCTGGACTGCAAGGCCAAACCACAGCACATTAAAAAAAGTACAGCCAAAACAAAAATAATACACATAACAAACTAATAAATATACAGGTGCATGATACTGCAAAACAAAACAGGAAAATACAAATAAGAACATGATTGGAGCAAACAAGACAGTAAAAGATTAATGTTAGGTAACAAAGATTCTGTAAAAAAATTAGATTTAAACCAAATTACATACTTAACAAATTATAAAATAATTACGTATATGGAAGTGAACATGACAAACCGAAAATCTAGGCTATTGGCACAGAAAAGCAACATGTTACAAATTAAAATCAAACTAAACAGATAGACTAGGTTATTGTCAATGAACAGAAATATGGTAAATCGGTAACTCCAACTGCAAAAGGCTCAATAAAAATTATATAGAACTAACATTGAACATAAAACAAAATATAATAAAGAAATGAATGGTAAAATAGTAACCTTGAGCACATGGGCTCGAACCTAGTTTGACAAACATCTAGACCAAGAACACAAATCTAACAATACACTGAAAATAACAAATAAGCCCGATTATTATTATTATTTAAACAGAATATTTTCACCAAAAGGGTGATTAGATATTTTAAATTAAAAAAATGAACACTTACGTTTAAGAGTCTCCTAACCAGACAACATGTCGTGAAACGAGGCAGCCGAGGAAAGACCAACCCGACAGACCGAGAGCTGGAACCACGGAACGACAGAGTCCGAGCCAACGGCCACTAAAGTAAACAAATCGCAGCGCATGAGCGATCTCAGGCAGCCCGGCAAACCACAACGACAAGAAGCACAAATGCACCGGTCAAATGACCCAGTACAATATATAAGTACATACTTGTGAATCAGTTATAATTTGACATTAGCTAACAATTGATGGAAATGTGAAGTAATGAACAAATTACGTTATGTCTAAAATCAGAGTTAGAACTTGTAAGTCCTTTCTTTCATTCAGCCTTATATAATTAAATAGACAAAATAAAAATGTGATTATCTAAACTATGAAAAAATAATTTAAAAAGTGAAACAATATCAGGCATAAGTGAAAAACTAATAATTAATTTAAAAAACATGAAACTTACATGTTTACTTATATGTGCTCTAAATAAACAAAAACAACTTCACAGAAATTCATTCACTCAGAAAATCCACAAAGAAAACAGTACTTCAAATATACCCTTTAGTCTTGCAAAGGAAGTATTTTAAACGAGCTTAAAACTACCGCTGTCGAGAAGCAAATTTCATAAATGACAAACTGAAATTGTGAATTATTTTCTTGTGCTCACCCAACTATGGTTTTGAATTCGAAAAAGGTTTTTAGTGGTTTGACTCATCTCCCTTAAAACTGGATTAATTTTTAAGCTTATAGATAAATAGCTTATTCTCTACATTGTGCGTTTTGGTGAAGAAATATTTTACTCCCCTTGCGGGACTTTTTATATTTCTAATTAAGGTGGAGGGGTTGAGTGTGTTTAGACACAGCTCAAAGTTGGAGTATTTGATGTTAAAAATGCTCTATTTTAAATCTAATATTATTTTGAGGTTGTTGCTGGAAGAAGAAGGTCTCGGATGGACTGGGCGAAATAGACATGTAGAGACAGAGTAACCACCATGACATTGATCGAGCTGTTTCGTTTAATCAATAGTACTTTAATTTCCTTGAATATTTTCCGGCATTCACCTAATGCTACCTCATTTTTTTCTGGCAATCAGAATGTAGCAGCTTCCATTGGTGGTGGACTTTGATATAAAGTCTAGGAACTTTGCTTCCCTCTTACAAAACCGTGTGATGATTATATTGGAAACGGAATGTTCCTGCCAAACTTTTGCACCTACAAGAATCAATAAGTTACATTGTAAATGTTCAGTGAAAACAACAGGAGACCCAAAATAGAACCTTGAGGAAACACTGGGTCACAGGTCTCTATTATAACTCACAGTACTTTCGCATATTTACAGTGAATAGACAGTACTCTATAAAATCAACACAACTCTAAGAGAAAATTACAGCATCAAGTCTAAAATGAAAAAAATACAAGAAAAACGTTAGACACCTCAAAATAAATATCAAAGTGCTCAATATCAAACTGAAAGACAATGCGGGATAGCTTTTTACACAAATTTATAATTTGTTTTGTTTACAGTAAAACATTACTCTTCACCCACTGCCGATCTAAATTTTTTTGAGGGAATAGGGCACAGAGTAGAGAACAGGAATATTTGGCAAACAGGATAAAATTATCTACACACTTTCACCTAGCGTGTCTGTTGTAGCCACATTCCACAGTTATTGTATTCATAACTTCTATTGTAATGCATAGTTACGTCATATTATAAGCTGCATTTTTATTTTTTTAAATAGGTTCCTGCCTTAAACCGCCCAATAATTACTAATAAATAATATTAAATATATATATATATATATGCTTGTATTTTTTGTACTATGCTTTTGTCTTTCTTGTTTATATTAGGACCTCACCAATAAGTTTTGCATAACTTGGTGAGGCCTAGATGTTGTACAATTAAAAGTAATAAATAAATAAAAATATCGGTCATATCTAATTTGTATTTACAGTGCTGCATTTTTCTCTGTGAAATGTTCTCTAAGGTGACCCATATTTTTAGTTACCCTTTAACCTGTAAAAGTTATTGGTCCATTTTAATAACTAAGCTGTTGAAATCATAATTTCTGAAAACCAAATGAATTTATTTCAGGGTGGTAAAACAAAGAAACCTGAGATAGCGACAGTGATTGCCCCATATCAAGCAACGAGTACAGAGCAGCTTAGTTTACAAAGAGGCCAGCTTATCATGATCAGGAAAAAGACAACATCTGGCTGGTGGGAGGGGGAGCTCCAGGTGTGTAGACTGATCTCCTTATATCTATAATGATTTCTTAAAATTATATGTTAATACAATTATATGAATCTATTACCGTCTATAGTCGATATTACAAATTATGTATATTTTTTCTATTCTTACATACATGAACAGAAACTCCAAGCATTGGAAAAGAGACTATATGGGTAGGGTGCATTGGGCTCAGTTGGCTGTTAAAAGTAATGGAATCTAATTTGAAATTTTTGTTGTTGTAGATACTCAAGGGAAATTTGCTATTGCAGATATAAAAGCAAGTGTTGTATAAAAAATATCAGTGTAAAGTTTCAGATTGCTGCAGTGCAACCTACTTCACATTGTATAGAAATCGGTTTGTCATAAATATTGAAGGAGTCATAGTATGAGATCGTCATAGGTGCTTTTCATGCCTACACTGTTAGGGCAGTCAAATCACTGCAACCTAAAAGTGTTCATACCTTTAAAAAAAAGTTTAAAGGATGTTTTATTTTACCAGGCAAAGTTAGGTCTAAGAAACCCTCTCTAACACAACCTGGGGTTATGTTACACCCTCTCTAACAGCTTAAGGGTGACTTCTGAACCACCACCAGAGACTGGGCAGGCAGGCTATGTGCAAGGACGGGATCGCTCAAAACGGTCACCCATCCAAGGGACAGCCACAGTCAATGTTGCTTGACTCCGTTATCTTGCGATAATGTCGGAACCCTCCGGTCAAGGCCACTGGCAAACAAACTTCAGTGACTTGTTAATTTTTTATATATATGAACATATTCACAAATCACGGAGCCTAGTTTGTTATATTTTTGCATTGCTCTTAATGGAAGCAAAATGCAAGATTAAATTTAATGTTTGTAAAAATGAGACTCCTTCATTTTTTTTTATTGATAATACAATAATAATGCGTGTATTATATTTCTTGAGGTTTTTAAAGGATTTTAAAGACTTTCTAAAAGACTAAATAACATACCATATAGTATAATTTAATATAACTAGTATAATTTAATATTATAACAGTGTAAATGTAGTTTTTGCTATTTTATGATATTTTTTGTAAGGATCTGAGCAAAGGACCAAACACCTTTGGCAATTAACGGTACCTAGGTCAGTAATTGGAGAGTTAATGTAATTAAAAAAAGTTTAGGTTATTGAGATTATTTCTGCAAATTTTAAAATAAGGTTTAATATTAGTAATCATTTATTCAGGATCTTGGTGTTAATTTTCAATGGAACTAAATCTGATGAAATTATTTTGGTTTTGAGACATCTTCTCAATACTGATATTGAAATAAATCCTATCACTTCCCAAGCAAATATTTAACCATCCTCTAGTAAAAAATGTTTTGTAAATTACCTGATCTGCGTTTTTAAAATTAAATATAAAATTATAACAAAAAAAATTTATCTTTCTTCACATTCTCCTTGCTTGTAATTTATAAAAGTTGCCGAAATAAAAAAATAACAGCCTGACAAAGATGGCAATGTCTTTAAATAACTTCTGATCATAATATTTTTGCATTGAAATGTAGTGTTCGCTCTTTCAAGAATCTCAGGGAGGGTGGTGTTAGTGAACTTGTCTTCTAAGGTAAGTTTGCTGATGTCTTATCTCTCCAATATACTAATTCCTGGCCTTTAACCTAACCTATATTTTCTATAAGTATGATATTGCAGGCTTATAAAACTAAGATCACAGACCCTGACTACTGCCAATGTACAAGGCTTCTAGTATATTTTCACTTCATATACTAGAATTTATTGAAAGACTTGCTCTCACTGTGATCTGAACCAAATAACACCATTTCAATAAACAAATGTTGTTTATCAACATATCCGACAGCGAGATTGTGCAGTTCATTATGTGGCTCACAATATTAGATTCTATTAATATTTATCATACCCGTTGCTTTGCTCAAACAATTTGAATGTTATTTTTAATTTGTTTCAGGCAAAAGGCAAAAAGAGGCAGATAGGTTGGTTCCCTGCATCATATGTGAAAACTCTGGGAGGTGGTGGTAAAGGAACCGGAGCTATGAAATCTGGCCGACAAACGCCTTCTGCAGAGCCTTCCTCAACAGGTCAGATATTGTTTGAAAGCTGTTTCTATGCAATTATAATTACTAAACAAACAATTATATTTTTCATGGTTTTTATAAATGTTGTAAATTAATGCTTAAAGTGCTCTATGTAACTTTCCTATAAATGTTGGTTTCACTGATTCATTCACTGACTTGACTCATTGACATAAATATTTACTCTTTTTTAAGCTTAGTACAAGGGCTGTTTTTTTTCAACCTCCGATGTGTTATAGAAATGGAACAATGAGAATAATGAAATAATTTTACTATCAAAAGTTACATACATACTGGGTTTCTTTCCTACATAATCGTCATTTAAACTAAGGCAATTGTCATAATAGGGTACAAGCTTTCCAACACCCTCTTTAAAGAAAACTTGCCGCCAGTGATTTGAGGTGTGACACACATAATGTTTCCTTCGTAATGTACAAACATCCTAAACCCTCTACTTGTTATATGGTTATAGATGATTTCAGTTCCAGATAGTCAACTTGCTCTCATCAATGGAAGTTCTATCAGTGTTTAACTAAACTTTATTGTTTATTCAAATATACTGGTAACAAAGTATTTGTACATTGATTTCAGAAAGAGTAATAGCCCTTTACCAATATAAAGCTTTGAATGAGGATGAATTGAGCTTCGAAAAAGATGACATCATCTCAATCCTGTCCAAAGATGAGCCGGCTTGGTGGAGGGGGGAACTAAATGGTGTCACAGGCCTGTTCCCAAGTAACTACGTTGCACCTCTCTGTAAGTTCCTTTTTGTTTTTCTGTCTCAACTATTGGCAATAGTATTGAATACATTTAGATATTTCTCATAACTGAGTAAAAAGTAAGTTTTGGTTTTATTGTATTTTACTGTAAGACACCAGATCTGAAATTTGAGTATGGACTGTAAATTAGAACTAAACAAACTGTTTGCAGAAGAATAAATGGTCTAAATACAAATTGCTATTGTCGGACAACAGATAACTTCTTTGATTTCCATTCAACATTTGTTACTGTCTGACTTTGATAGAAACAAGTAACTTTTAATATATATGGAGCTGGGCACCAACTCAGTATCAGCATTGATTTCATACCCACACATCAATTTCTCATCCATTGTTAAATTTTGTTTCTCAAATTATCAGCTGTTTTATGGTGCAGTTGCGGAGCCCTAGTGTAGTCAGTCCCTAAATGCAATACTGTTTGTATCACTAACTTATAAAATTACTGGCACAAATATTCATTTAAATGAGATATCTACGGTAAGTATATACAGGGTGACAATTAAGTCTTAGGACGACTTTATAACTTTTAAACAACAAGAGATATCACAACAAAATTTGGCATACCATTACTATTAATAGTAAGGTACTTTTCTGTGAACATGGTGATCAAATGTCATCTTTGAGGTCATGGTTGATCAGATGTGAACTTCTTACTCTTTGCCATTAAAGTTAAGCGTAAGAAGAAAATCTTTAATGGCAGCCTATGTTTATTTGTACATTTTAAATGTCTAGTTAAACTAAAAACAACGCCACAAACCAGACTTAAAAAGATTAATCCAGTCAGAAGTAATTGCTGTTCAAAGTTTTAAAAATGTTTAATACATTGTACTTATGAATAACAGAAAGTTACAAGTTGAAGGGAATACTTATTGAACTCCTTTAAAAGTAGGTGTTCAAAATGATCTCCGTTGGCCGTCTGGCAATATGCTAACCAGTTATAAAAGCTGCCTACTGCTGTTTGTATGTATTCTTGTGGAATAGCCTGAGCTTCCTGTGCTATCCTGTTTATAAGATCAATCAGATCCGTAGGCTGAGTTTCATAAACGTTGTATATGAGGTAGCCCCATAAAAAGTAGTCCAGTGGAGTTAGGTCAGGGGAAAGAGCTGGCCAGTCACTCTTCACTCCTAACGGGCCGTCCCCCAAAGATGACATCTGATCACCATGTACACAGAAAAGTAGCTTACTATTACCAGTAACGGTATGCCAAATTTTGTTGTGATATCTCTTGTTGTTTAAAAGTTATAAAGTCGTCCTAAGACTTAATTGTCACCCTGTATAATCAATCAAGGATATCAGCCAGTATAGTATCTTGTTACACGTGTCCAAGTTTTTAGAAGTCTAAACACTGCATAATAATACTGTTGTTTTTCTGAATTAAATTGAATTTTTTCTGTTGGAATCAGTAATTTTCTCATAAAGTAAATATTATTAATTTCCAAGAGAATATTTCATAAAATAATCTTTGTACATTTATCGACTATAAGGGCATCATGACATTTTTTTATAAGCATTGCAATAAAAGTAATTTAACATTTATAATAAGATTATTGTAATATAATAATGATTTATTCCTTTTATAAAATGACAACAGTTAAGACGTATTTAATATTTATTGTCCATAGTATCATATTATACTTTTAACAAAACTAAAATGCTTTGATTTTATAAGTAAGGTCTATAGATTTATTTGATGGACGGCGACTTATTTTTGAAAATGTGTAGAAGAGGTAGAAAATGTGGATGGCGAGCACAGTGCCACTTCACGTCTTAAGATTTATCCCCCTCTTGATTTATCTAAACAAACAAGAAGATAGGTAGCAGCTGACTGCTGTTCAGTGTCATGGCCCGCATTGGTGTGGTAGAGATTGGTCAAATCGGAAAACGGAAAATAGAAATATTCGGAACTGACTTCACCAGTATTTTTGTCTATTTCCTCAGTCAAATTAAATTTAATATCGTTCTTTATTTGCATTAATATGAAGTGTTGCGAAACATTATAAAAGATTTTCCTAGCTTTAATTTTTTAATTTTTTTTTTTAATTTTAAAGCATTTAATTAAGTTTTAAGGTTTCTATAACATTCTCTCAACATTTTACTCTCCTTAATATGCATAAGCAGTTGCGTATGTGTTTTGACAATGCTACAAACATTAAAGATATAAAAATCATGTTTTTATAATTATTTTTGAGCATAAAGTAGAACAATTTCTCAAGTTTAATTTAGGTTTACAAGATAAACTTGAATAGTGAATGATACTTTAAGAAATGTATAGTTTTTTTTTATTTTTCAGAGAGTAACGTATATAGAAAAACATAAAATAAAAAAACATGTTTTACTTTCAGAATCGCAAGGGGCTGCCTCGCTCCCATGCCGTGCTTCTACGCTTTCGTCAGTGCAATCTCTTTAGATTAGAATAGAAAAAATAACTCTCATTAGTTACTTGTTTGTGCATTTATATAGGTTAAATAATTTAAGTACATTGTAAATGTAACTACAGTTTAATTTGTTTATTTAGTCAAGGTCCTAGTCATCATTGGCCTCCTCCATGACTTTTACATTTATTTTGGAGGTTATGAATCAGCAAAACATGTGTTAGTAATTAATTACATGTAGAGTCCTTAGTTTGTCTAAGAAGTCTAAAAGCCACTGTAAAAACGAAGTTTACTTTTTTATTCGGAAACGTCATGAATATTAACTAATTATTGATATTTGATCGTATCAGTGTCATATAAAAGAAAGAAGTAAACGGTTCACATTAAAAATGTTTTCTAAATTGTATTGTTATTAAGTTTTTCTTTGCCTCCCTCCATGTTTGGAGCTAAAAAAATTCCTACAGCATTTACGTACAATGTTTTTAGTAATGATTATAAACTTAAAATAAAAATACACTGAACCAGTATTGGTGGTATATGGTAACAGTATGATACCATATACTGGTTAGTAACTGATCTTAAACCAATACATTTTATTTTTGTTTTATTTTACGAAAATTTGAAGATAAAGCAAAATTTTCTTATCTTAAGCTGTATAGTTAACAGATCATTTATACATAAAAATTGATTCTCAAAAGTTTTAAATTAAGTTAATTCAATTACCATTTTAGTTCACTATATTGATCCAATGACTGTAAGCATAGTGAACAACAACTAATTCGGGACTTAACTAGTTTTACAGCTATCATCAATTAGGAAATAAATTGAAGAATCCAGAATCTGCTTGGAGACTGGGTAATAAATAGGGTTTGTGGGAGATGAAAACACCTCTTAGCCATATTTTTGTTGTGTGTAATTGTTATAGTTGGGAATGCTTTAATTTTATTAGTATGTCTGTGTATCAATTTACATATTTAATTTTAAAGAGGGTTAGTAACTAAATGAGAGGAGATAGGAAAATACACTTTTTGTTTTTTTTGTAGCAAGCATGCTTTTATAAGCGGTTTTGGCATGATGGTAGTGGGGTTGCCCCTTGCTGTAAGTAAATGTTCTGTTTTTATTTATTTTTTATTGATTTTTAAACTAAGAATGAAAGTTGTTAGTGCTTAATTGTGTTGACATATTTGTGTCTAAGTAATGATAATAAAATAGACTAATTGAGTGATTAAAAACATAAATTCTAATTAGTAGGATTGTGGAAATTGAAGTTGTGAGCAAACATACTTAATATAACAAACAAGATCATAAAGTCCAACATAATTACATAGGAACTGGACACCCAAAATGTAAGGGGTTTTTTTTTTTATATCCTAGTTTGTGGTCACGCCAACTGTAGATAACACCTCCAAGCAACCCTTGCAAAAAAGAACCTTCAGTTGCAGTTAACTTATACACGTAAATTTCTATACTCCTTTAAAATTCTCAAATTCTTTGAAATACTCACTTCATGTGAGCCTCAATCAGTGATACAATTTTTTAATGCTGCTACGTTCATCTTTCTCCCAATGTTGCTCAATTTACAATTTTGATGAACATTACAAAGCCGATAGTGAACGCCTGCAGCTGATAAGTTTCTTGCATTTAAAAAAATGTTTCACCAATGTCAATGAAGAAGAGTGAAGTGCAGTAAGAGTAATGCAATGAACATTGAACAGAGAGGCCGTAGTTAAGGGGCCAAGGTGTTGGCTTACCACGTAATCAGTCCGTGTTTGATTTCTAGTATAACCATGAAGTTTTTATTCCTGTGCCGCTCCTGTGGTTCAGACCTCGTGTTATGCTGGTGGTCCAATGAGCAGACAAAATAATGGCCCGTCAAATCTTAATTTGACGGGGAACTGTGTCTTTATTGGGCATGTCTCCTGACCAAAAGCTATCAAATAAATTGACTATCTTAATGAATATGAAAATTTTAAAGACACACCTGTTAGCGTACAAATAGTTAAAGACTTGTAACGTCCACTTACTTGTTTTGGTGGGATTTGTTGAGATTGTATGCAAGCTCATTTGAATGAGCTCAAAGGTTACGGTGAGAATAATCATTTCTGGAAGTGTGACAAACACAACAAATCTATTGGAAAAATAAAAATAACAAAAGCGTTTAATTTTTTTCCCTTTCCTAGTCTGCAATCTGTATTTGTTAATTTGTTCTGCTGCGGCAATCAATGCATTTCAATTTTAATTGCATGCCTAAAATGTCTTAATCTAAATTGTAGCCACAAGAATGTGATATGTATTATTTTGTTGCATATGTACATTATCTATATTGTCTAACCATCACGTTGTACCCATACATAGATTTTTTATTTCAATGTCCCTACAAAACAAAGTACTATTAAAGTACAACTAAATATTTATTTAGTCATAAAAACAGTCTTTAATACTAATTTGCTAATTATTTATTATTATTTTTTTACCTGTCTAGTTAGTGAACCAACGAAAAATATCCGTATTGTATACTGATTTTAGTGATGCCAAGTTGACTTACATTTCAAACACAGTATTTCAAGTTGCCTATGATAGACCACAAGTCTTAATTTAATCCAACTAAATCCATATTTGCAAGGTATCAGTTTAAAATATGCATATAATTAGTATGAAGTTCACATACCATTTCTTGCTTGTTCATTTGTGTGTTATTTGGTTTTCTGTCAATTCATGACTACAGATTCCACCTCGTCAAAGTTTTTAACTAAAATATTGTACAATTTTTTATTCACTATTAAAAAATGTCAACACAATACATCAACACATTCAATGTCACGATCTTGTGATAAAACTTTTACTATAACAAACATAATAATAAAATAAACCTGTATTAAATTTTATATTTTGTAGAACTAACTTTTAAAGGTTGTTTTTTTTTCAGTTTTGCTTGATGGAGACATTTTAAAGAGTTTATTTCTTAAGTAATGATTGCTTTTTTTTTAACAAAACTTCATATAATAAGAAAATTTTTGTAAGTAGAAAAACAACAGGAAATAGTTAGTGGTGGTTTACTATGATAATTTATGGAGAGGGATACGTCTAATAACATTTCATTGTGTTGGTTGACATAATTCAAAATCTATCTTTACATCTGTGGAGAGATTTTCTTGTTGTAATAAAAAACTTGCTGGGAAAACATTTTATACCTATTGATTTTCTGCCCCATTTTTATAGCATCTAACAGAGTTAATAATATTCTATGAGTTCTATTTGTCTTTTTCCAGAAAATAAGTAAATCAGTTTAAATATATAATGAATTATTGGGCCAAGTTATCCAAAAAAATTACTTAAAAATCACCAACCACTCTGAATAATCTATTTCACTAAACGTAAATATGTAACAATGAGTACTACCTCTCAATAACTTGTACCTGAACAGTAACCTTATGGTGATCAATTTGCTATCCATATTCAGGTAGATATTTTTAATAATTTCAAGTAGTCACTCAATTTAAAGTCAAGTTAAACAATTTTAAAATATTAAATATGTACTTTATAAACATGAGTTATCTAAGGCTGAAAATATAGAAGTAATTTATCTAAATTTAATGGAGGTAAAGAAAAGTAATAATACAACCAAACCAATAAAAACAATTATTTTGCAGAATTGTTTACAAAAGCTAAGCTATATTTAACAGATAGTTTTTTAATTAGCATAATACGTGTTGTACAACTCAGTATTACAGTACATAAAACGTCACAGTACAAGTAAACATCACACAACACAAATTTATTAAAATATAAGCACAAAATGTACAAATATAGTACAATACAAGCACAAAATGCACGAATATTATGGTGATCGATTTTGGTGAACCACGCTCACCTTCCTCAGACAAGAGGGATTCACAAAAGAAGATTCACCGTGGTTCACCGAAATCGATCACCATAATATTCTTGCATTTTGTGCTTGTATTGTAATATATTTGTACATTTTGTGCTTATATTGTAATAAATTTGTGTTGTGTGACGTTTACTTGTATTGTGACGTTTTATGTACTGTAATACTGATATTTAACAGCTAATAATTTTTCCTGTGGCTTTTATGACTTCTGTAACTGAGGTAAAACTGTAGACGTAATTTAGTTTGTAATATTATAATTGAGTTGTCGTAAGTACTATTTTGTCGTAAGTACTATTTTATTCGTAAGTATTTTTTGCGTAAAAGTAATTTTGCATAAGTATAGTTTTGTATGAAGTATAATGAACATTTTTAATTTATAGGAAATATACTTTGTTACATTAAATATTATATAAAATGTATTCAGGAGTTAAGGAAAGAGGCTATGTTGTATTATTACTAAACATTAGTGTCAAATATACATGCCATAGTCTTATATGTGTGATAAATAATCACAATGCTTAAAATAAATGAATAGAAGACTAAGAAACTTAACGAAAAATAGTAACTTAGTTACAGCCATATCACAGTGCAACTATATGCAGCATATAATAATTATTATTAAAATAAATAGGGCATCAGCAAACTTACTATACCGAGGAAGTCAACTGAACTAAAATACTAGAAACATACAAGACACAATTTTCCTCAGGCTGTAGAGAGAAGTGAACAAAATTCAGATTCAGGTGATATGGGTAGATTTGTGGTCAGAATGAAGCACAATTTTGATATAGTTTATTTTTAAACAAGTGTTTTGATTGTTGTATGTTGAGATAAGGGTCTACCTGAAATGAAATGAAAAATGACTTTACTGTACAAACAATTGGTGAGGTTAGGACTAAAAAGTCCTCTCTTACACT
>JAQJVL010007733.1:0-22620 GCA_035578905.1 Stictocephala bisonia
CGAAATCCAACGTAGTTTACCGAAACATTTGAAAAAAACAAATGTCAAAACTTTTACAAAGTATGAAACTGTCCAGTATTTCCATCCAGTTAAAGGGACAAGGGTAATTATTAGGGCGAAAAGTGTATTAAACATAGATCATGAGGAACAACATAATTTATGCTGTTCACAAAACACCTTCTAAGAGCGAGGAACAGCATAATTTATGCTGTTGCGTTAAAATCAATAACATGTTTATTATCAAGCAATCAATACAAAGTTGGTACCAATCGACGCTGAATTTTCTGTTCTATACACATCAGATTTTTAATAATTTTTTATGCCATTTTATAAATGTAGGAATTAAGATTAGAAGATGCAACTTGAAACTCCCGCTCAATTCCCGTCCGGTGGAGGTCTGGAGGGAGTAAAATTGCCGATGTTTGACACATCACTGAAGAAAAGCCAGAAGACGGAATAAGGTGTACCAAATGTTAGTCTGTGGAGAATGAAATACTCCATCCAACAAAAAAAATCACTCTCTTAGCTGCATTAAGTATTTTACAAAAAATGTTTTTGTATACCCTTGTTTACATGATTTCCCTAAAGCAAGATACGGCATGATTTAAGGTGTTGATAAAAGTTTAGCTAATAATATATTTATTGAGATGTAAACTAAAAAAAATTAGCTAGATAAGACCATACTTGGGAAAGTTAATGATTTTTTTTAACTGAATAAAGTTAAAGTTAATACTCTAAAAAAGTAACTAATTGAAATTAAAAGTTGAATTGATTGAAAAGAATGAATTGAAACTAACTGATTAAAGTTAAATTATTAAAAAATTAACTGAAATTGAAAGTTAAAAGTTAGTTTTGGTACAGTAAAATATACATAAACAAATACTTAACCTGTATTATCTTTTATTATTATAATATCTTAGATAAATAGGCCTATTTATAGTACATTATTATACAATACTATTAATTAGACTATAGCAATTTCTACATTCATTTTTGTTATATAACTGTCCAAAATCTAAAAAATTAAATATTTAATTTCTAAAATTATTAACAAAACTGACATAAGTCTTTGAAATTAAAGTTTTACATTTTTAAGCTATACTTAAAAAAAAACAATCTTATATGAAATTAACGATAGCAAAACATTTTTTTTAATTGGCGCAGATAATAAGAAAGGCCAAATAAAATCGTGACAGTTGACTCCAGGTGATTTTTATCAGGCTGAAGATGATAAGGAAGGGTTACTGATAAGAAAGTATGGGGATTAGCGGTAAACAAAAACTGAACAAAATATACTCACTCTATAAGTGAGTGAAAGCAGATCTATTCATACTATTTTCGATAAGCAATTACGTTTATTAGATGTTTAAGAATTTGCCGTTCTGAGTGCACGTTTTATTCTTACTGAAATAAGTTAATTCAAATGTATGAAAACTATCTAAATCATTAAAAAGATACAAAACTAATTACCATTGATAATATTATTAATATTAAAGATGTAGTATTATCATTATCTTTTCTTTTCGACGGTGCCGATAGCAAAATAATAAAAACGGAACGAAATATAGCAATTGTTACTTGAAATATGTTCTGCAATCTTGAAGATAGTTTATTCTGTGGCGTGGTATCATATAATGGATTGATTTTACCTAGTAAGCCCAATTTAAAATAAAGTAAACGTTTGAGGAAATGTTGGTTTGATTAACCATTTAAATGGGTTTTCCCGACTACTTTTGAAAAGGACAATTTAGATATGTAATGATCACTTAATCAAGTATTGACAGCATTAACGTCAAAATGCAACTGATTTTCCTAATTAATTGTACAGATAGATGGGTAAACAGGTAAAATTACAGTATTAGAGTTTATGAAAGATAAACAAGCTTAGGCCCAGTACATTGATTTAAAACAAGATAACTAAATGACTATCTCAACTTTATCCCTAAACATAAACTAGTCAAGTGAGATGATTACCTCAGGGACACAAGTCAATCCCACAACAATGATATACTCGTTTGGTCCTCCTTTTTTTATTTATAAAGCAGTAAAATGTGAGTAAAGGGGAGGGGGTGTGTCTTCAAAACAGTGACCTTGCTTGTCGGTGACGATTGGGGGAAGAGGAAAACAATCGGTCTTTGACCTGAGTTTTAGATACTTTCTCCCCAGTCCACATACCTCGGACCAAATGGCACCTTTTATCACATTTGAAAAACTAACTGAGTCACTTTAACCGTTAGCCAAATTTTCAACTAGTTTAAGTTAGAAGTTAAACATTACCAAAACTAACGAATAAGTTAAAAAGTTAATAGAAAAAGTAACGATTAAATTTAATCGTTAATCCCAAGTATGGATAAGACATAGAGTTG
This sequence comes from Stictocephala bisonia, assembly GCA_035578905.1. Classification (NCBI taxonomy): domain Eukaryota; kingdom Metazoa; phylum Arthropoda; class Insecta; order Hemiptera; family Membracidae; genus Stictocephala; species Stictocephala bisonia. The sequence continues at coordinate 2,367 of JAQJVL010007733.1, forward strand.
TTGAGTTGATCAGTGCTGCTTTTAGCGAATTTCGTGAAATAGGTCGGCAATGGTCACGTGACAAGTTTTCACTTTACTGGAAGAAGCAGAGCCCGTCAATGAGACGACCAGAGTAGGGATGGGAAATGTAGTTCATCAGACGGAGTTAGTTCACTCCGGACAACAACGTCGTTCAAGTTCAACGTGGAGCGAAGCTCAAGTGAGTCGCTCCGAGTGGATGCGCGCGCATCACGTACTTCACTCCTTTCAGATTGGTTTCAAATAAGCGCTTGGACAACCGTTTGGCATACTTTTAGTCCCTTGAGTGTGTGCTGGAAAGAGACAGAGAGATAAGAGAGTGGGAGACTAGTTTCATATTCTTACCCCTCCCCCCTAACTTCATGCTTATGTGAATAAACTAATCATTATTAAGTTCTCCTGAAGATTAAATCTGTCACTTGGTATTTTTTCTTCATTGCATATCACTCTTTCTTCACTTTTTAACTCAATGCTCTATTAGAGTAATTGGCTAGAAAACCCCTCTACAACACTGTTGAGATAGAGAGCTGGTGCTACCTGTGAAAACCAAACATCACCAACCAGGAAAACCAGCTTAATGGGGCTTATATGAGCAAACAAACTTTTTATTTCTATAGTCAAAACTCAAGCAAAACAAAAAAACAAATGAGGATAGTTTTGAATCCTCAAAGGTGGTGTACTCAATATTATATTTTTATATAACACAAATAGCTGCTTTGTTTTGATCGTTCCAACAACTCTGGAACTATGTTAGTTATATCCTTGATTATATACACCTACAATTATATACACATTGATTTGTGTATAAAATCAATGGTTCTATGGAGTGGGGAGAGATACGTCGACACTGCAGCCGCTCTGACAGTGGTTGCGCGCGCATCTCGTTCTCACTCCTTTCTGTTGGTAGTTCCAAAAAGTTATTAATTTATTTAATTATTAAAAGTTATTTAATTATTTTACAAAGAAAAAGTATGGATGTCTTAGGAATTTTCTAGCAGAAAGTAAAGTATTGTATATTTTATAAGCGTACATTTATGACATATAATATTCATTTATTCTAGTTCCGAAATGAACTAGTTCCGCACTAGCACTCGGAGTTGGAGCTGTAACTCCTTAACCGGAGTAGTTCCTTTGTTGTCGTTCACTCCGGAGTTGCCCATAGAGACCAGAGTAGACATAGGCACTTTTACTTCTTGTGCGTCTGATTTTCTTTGTGAGTGTTTTATTTGCTGTAAGTGTTATAAATTACTATTTGAATGAATAAAATTATGTGTGTGTTTAATGTAGTCATAGTACAATGTGTTATAGTGGTTTTTAGTGTATAAAATAATCAAAAATTGATACCTTTGTAGGTACATTTATTTTTTATCCGATTTCATCACACAAGTGTGTATGGATAGAGTATTAGTGTAGCCTACTTATAATAACCTTAGAAAAAAATAATATGTATTATTTCTGTGCAATCTAAATTGATTGTGACTAACCAACTTATGTGACTTTTTGCTTTATGTGTAATGTTTCCTTCTTTAGATTTATTTTTATATTTTTTTATTTAAAGTCATACATTTTGTGATTTTATTGTAATTTATTGTCCATAGCTTTTAAGTACTAAAATAGTTTAGGGATCTTTTCTGTTATGTGTCAGCAATCCCAAAATATTTTCTATAACGTAGTAATGAAAGAAATACCTCATACCTTTATTCTGGAGGCCAGTAGGCGGCAATATCACTGATAATTTGCTTAAATAAGTCTTTATCTTTATTCCGCCGACGCCACAAAAATATAAGTCTATCATAGAGCGCCGCGTACCGCACTGAACTTTATTCCGGTGTTTTGCAAGACGCCAGTTACTTTCTACCGTTTGTGTGTGGGCACCTGACTCTGGGTCTACAAAATTGTATTTATGAGTGACAGTAAAATGTTCATAACCGCATAACCGTGTTTGTACAATTGTTTATATGCTTTCCATTCATCTGAAATGATTGTGGTTCCACTTCGAATGTAGTTTTTAATTATGGGAATTAATTGTGCGGCTGATCTATTTTCCACGGCAACCAAGAAACATTCTTTAGTTTCCCTACAAATTCCACCGAAAACCCACTGTTCTGGAATAAGACGGCCAACGTTATTCTTCCGGCGAGCAAACAAACTTTCGTCAATTTCAACCGTTAGGCCAGGTCCGCCAATAACAATAGGGTTTTTTTAGCAAGTGACTCGCGGTAACTTCACGCATATAATTGTTCCAGTCCACCGCAGTTCCATGATTTATACCAAGTTCTTTTTCGCAGAATTTTATCTATGTCAATTCTTGTGACCAGCAATATATGAAAAACAGAACAGTGCGAAAAGGTAACTTTGAGTCGGTAAAATATGTATCTTGGCGCAATTGTTTGTACTTGCGGCACGTTGTTTTATTACAAACCCAACGGAATCGATTTTCTAAATATAATTTCATTTCATGTCCGTTCGCACATTTACGTGAATTGTGTAATAATCCTTTTTGCTGGAAAAACAACACAGCGTCTTCTTCATTTTTAACACTTTCAACCAACCGAATGAAATTCATTACACAGCACTAAACACGATTAGACACTAACACGATTAAACTGGACAACAATACACGGACGGGCAACAGCACGAACTGAGTGAACCAGTGCTGTGGCTCCGTTGTCGCGCCGCGCCGCCTCGTTATCTCGTCCAGATGGGCAAAGTCCAACCGGTGATAACTAATGTTGGCTATTTTTATTATCTAAAAATACTGATTCGACCATCATAAAGTGAATTCCGCTCTGTTTTTGGTCATGGTAAACTAATAGAAAATATTTTGGGATTGCTGACACATAACGGAAAAGATCCTAGTTTAGTTTTAAATTTGACGATGATAATGCAGACTTTGTAGAAATGCTTTGTTTCCTGGTAAATAAATGAATTTGAATTTTGTTAATATATAGTGCGAACACCTAATTTATGGTACTACTGTAATACATTTTTTATATTTCTACTCAGAAATATGTGTTCCATCGTGTTCCTGTTCTAAGAACTCCCAAAAATTATTTTTATTATGTTTACAGTATGCATTATTTTTCAAGTGTCGTTTAATTTCTGTGTATATATTTACGTACGTACTAGCCTAACCAATTACATTTTATCCGATTTCAGCAAACAACGTGTGTATGGATAAGGTATTAGTGTAGTCTACTTATAATAATCTTAAACAAATAAAAACATATTATGTATTATTTTTAAGCAATCTAAATGGATTGTTTATTTTAAACACGCGAAAACAATATGACGTAGTATGTTATTATATAGCGCAAAAACCTTATTTATGGCACTCCTGTAATACATTTTTATATTTCTATTGAGAAATATGTGTTCTATCAAGTGTTACTGTTGTAAAAATTCAAAAAATTATTTTATATATTTTCTAATGTTTACAATACATACTATATTTCTAGTGTTGTTTACACAATTTTGCGCACCCTGACTTATGGTGTTATAAGTTTTATACTTTTGTGGAATATTTTCATATATTTTATATTTTCTTGTAGCTAATAGATTGTACTAATACAGTACCGGTACATGCAGCAAAAAATTCTTAAAAATTTTAAATACCCCTTATTTTTAGATTTTTATGTAATTTTTGACTGAAAATTTTTGTTTGCGTGGTAAAATTTTTATTTTCCATAAATAAACTAAAAATATAAAAATTTCTCTATGTGCACAATATCTCTATTTTTCCTAAACCACTTTTTCTTGTCCACTCAATGGTGATTTTTTTGAATTTTTACATGAACTATTTGATTACCTACAGTGACCATATGTTTTATTTTTCATTTTTGCGTTTTATGTAAACATGTACTTAAAAAAAAACTTACTAGTTTATCTAAAATGTAACAACATATTACTATAGTGCACTAAATAATAAACAATTTGGCTATCTTGGAATTATTTATAAACATATTTCAGTGCTAAGGAGTGTTATATAAGTTATAATGTACATACAACATTTTAAAAGTTTTCAATCTTTTCATGACAGTAATTATTTACTAATTCTTTTTTGAGCGTTGATGGTAGTATGTGAAAGTACAGTTCTTGAGAAGAAAAACGATATGATAACATTTACATTTGGAGCATGTTTAGTATTTTTTATGATTTTTACAAAAAAAGCTGGTATAGTACTGGCTGTGCCCACATTCCGAGGTTTTGAGATATTCAATGGTGAAAATGGGTAGTACTATATTAAGAAAGGTACAACCCAAGGGTACAACATGTTATTTTCAAAAGTATGCTATGGTGAGGTTTTTGAAACTTGCAGCATTTTGAAATAGGCCGCTAGTCGTTATTTGAGCCAATTTCACCATTTAATATTTCAGAACCTCGGAACATGGGCACAGTTAGAGCACTATATTAAGAAAGGTACTATATTCATTGTTCTGAAGTTATGAAATTTGTTGTTTACACTCTGTGTTCATATTTTTTCATAGATTTCGTTCGTCAATTATTTCTTTGATTTAAATACGTTAATTTAAAATTTAAGTCATACATATGTATTATTCTCTAGTTAACCAAGTGCCGATTATTAGTGTATATAGTTAGGTTACACTATTTATTCGTTGTATGTAAATTTAAAATCTAGGTATACAAATAGTTGCATCAATTTTTTTGGAGTGAAATATATACTTTCAAGGTATTCAAATTAATGAAAATAAACTGAAACCTAAATAATAAATTATTTACTAATTATCATATACAAAGGCTTAGTAACTGAGCTAACCTATAGGTTTTATTGTTTCTCATAAAAAGCTGATTGACATGAATGTAGCCTATTCATAGTATAAAAAAAATTTCACTATATTTTCATTTAATTTTCAGGATATGTTCTGTACAATATATATGCTTTATAAAGAAAAGTATATAGGTTTTACTTTAACATAAATTCACACCTATTTTTAGAACTATAAAAATTTAAAATAATTTTTGTTAACAATAACAATACATATACATATTCTGTTGGTGTGATTAATTATATTTAAAAAAGATGATTTTAGATTGGCTTTACCACCTTTTTAAAGACTGTAATAAAGTCCAAAACCAACTCTTACAAAATTCTCATTTTAGGCCTGTGCACTCGTATGCCATTTGAGCTGGGATTTCTTTAACAATACCAGTCACAAATGCCTGGGCTTCCCCAGAGTGACATTAGATAATATTTATTTTTGGAACTCAAAGGGTTAAATACCTTTATTATGTTACTATATTGATCAGGTCATGTTGAAGGAAGTGCAAATAACTAACTATGCAGTATTGGTGCCAAAAAAACTGTTTGCCAAATGTAAACAATATTATAGATTATTGTAATATACAGTAGAAATCCTATTTACAGTCAGGGGTCGGGACCGTGGCTGTGACGGATTGGATAATAGACAGATTATAGAGAATTTCCACTCACACTTATATCGCTGGAAACTTATTATAAGTGCTTACGCACGTTAAATTTTAATGTTGTATAGTACATATTGATTAGGAAATGAGAGTGAAAAGGTTAGAAATAAGACATGTTACAAGAATGTATATACTGCAGGTCACAATTACACTTTTATGAATAAATGAATTTATTTCTAACTAATAATGACAATTATCCATTTACATAGTAATTATTTGGAAATTAACTGACCAGTATATCGAGTTATGTGACCAGTTTGAGTAAAGAAAAAATATATATTTTAAAACATAGCATTAATTAATTGAGTCTAGCAATACATATAATTGCATACTAGAAGACACACAATCGCCACATGCAGTGTGGATCTTAACACTTTGATACTACAGACATTTTTTAGAAAATAAAACTTTTTAATAGCAGATCTAATTTTCTTATGCAAGCTGGAAATATGTTGTTCAAAAGTAAACTTTTCTTCCAATGTAATTCCTAAATATTTGAAACTGTTTACTTTTTCTAATGGTTGGCACTTACAAAGACTTGTGTTACAAGATGGAGAATGTAACATTCTCAATCTAAAATCTAACAAAAATCAAAATTTTGAAAGTTGGAATTTACAAATTTAGTTTTGTTGACATTAACTTGCATTTTGTTAATGAGGCACCATTTACATAATAATAATAGGTCACTATATATTTGTTCACTAATATTTAATTTATTCTCATGTGAGTAAAAAATAGCTATATCATCCGCAAAAGCTGTAATTTTTACATTAAAACGTTGTGCCAACAAATCATTTATAAAAATTAAGAACATGACAGCAGATGTCACAGATCCTTGGGAACTCCAGATTCAACTGTTTTAGCTGAGCTGAAGGTATTTTGAAACTTTACTTGTTGCTTTCTATTCATAATGAAAGTTTTAAACCAACTCAAAACTATACCTCTAATTCCTACGTATTCTAACTTGTTTAACAGAATGTCATGGTCAACTAAATCAAATGCTTTCTTAAAATCTATAAAAAGTCCTGTACATTTCAATCTGGAATTCAAACTACTATAAATGTTTTCTGTTATGGATGTTAAGGTATCTTCTGTAGATTTTCCCTTGACGAAACCAAATTGACGTTCGCTAAAAACATTTAAATTATCTAAATATTTTTGCAGTCTCTTGACCATTATTTTTTCAATAAGTTTCGAAAAAACAGAGAGCAAACTAATGGGTCTTATGTTGTCTAATTGAACAGAATTATTTTTCTTTAATATTGGAACAACTGAACTTAACTTCAACATTTCAGGGAAAATGCCAGTACTAAAACTGACGTTAATTACATAAACCAGTACTGAAGCGATTTCATCTATAATGAATTTTAATAAATGAACACTAATCATATCAAAACCTGTTGATTTTTTATTTTTTTAAATTTTCACAATTGGTTTTATCTCATTTACAGTAGTTGGCTCTATAAAGAACGATTGTGGATAAGAACGAATAGGTGGGAGAGTCAATGTGGGAACTGTACGAGGTCGGTCGGCCTGGACAGCGATTAGATATTTGTTCATCTCATCTGCGATAACGCTTGGGTCTGTAGTGATTGTTGCGTCTTGCAACTCAATGCGCTCTATGTTCTTGTTTGAGGCCTCTCCTGTCAAACTATTTATTACTTTCCACTGTTGTGATATGTTTTGACTGCATAAAAATAATTTTTTCTGAAGAAAATTTGATTGTTAAGGTCGGAGCAAGATTTATTAAATTAGTTTTTTAAAGTGATGTCATAAGGTCTTCTTTTACAAATTTTAAATAACTTCTTCCTCTGTTTAAATTTATTCAATACTTATTAAGTAATCCAAGGGCTCAAAGACTTAGCTTTTATTAATTTGCGACAACTATTAACCTTTTTACTACAATTATTTACAATGTTAGTTAGTAAATCATGGAATTTGCATTAACATAAATTTACATCTGTTTCTAAATATACTTCATTCCAACTAATACTTTGTAGCTTATATTTAACTAAGTTAAAATCAATAGTAGATTTTTCAGGTAAATTTATATTATTAATTACATTACTTTTAACGTTATTTTTACAACTAATTCCTAATATACAATGGTCTGTAATACCTTCATCAAAAACAGCGCTGTTATATTTACTTATGTTTTTACTTCTGACAAATACATGATCTATAGGCCTACAAGTTTTTGATAAGTTAGTTATTCTAGTAGGATCATTTATTAATAATGATACAAAACCATTGTTATTTAGTAAAGTGAGGTAATTATTCGATATCGAACTATTTGCAGCTATGTATATTAATATTGCCTATAAAAATTACATTATTGTTTATATTTCTCAAAACATTAGATATTTCATCTAAAAATAAGTTTACTGAAAAATTGTGCAATCTGTGTAAACAAAGCAATTTAAAATATGATTTATTAAATCTGATATCCAGAAGCAAGGCGTCAGCTGATGTCATGTTTACCTGCAATTGATTGCAGTCAAAACTACTATCAACATAACACAGAACACCACCCGCTCTGTATATATCATTAGGCTTGGCAAATAAAACATAGCCTGGAATGTTAAATAATTTTACTTCGTCAGAACCGATCCATATCTCACTAATTATGATCATATGAATTTTATTATTAATATTGTTTAGATTAATAATGAAATTGTCAAAATTTTTCCTCATGCTTCTTATATTGGTGTAAATGAGATTGAGACTGTTCTGGTTCCTTTCTAAGTTGAAAAATGTATTTATGTCTGGTTGAGCGTTATCTGTCATTACAAAATTTGAAGTACTTCAGAAATATTACTACTTATGATATTATTAAACAAACGAGTAGCTGTAAAAAATCCTTCCAATAAATTATATGACTAAAAACTACAGTAAACGTACATAACTTCTAAAAAATAAAAATTCTAAATTAGTACATGGATATTTACTGACAATTTAAAGAAAATTTCTCCAGAAGTCCTAGGTTGCTCAGCTCACTTAAGTTTGTCCTTCTTACAAAAAACTTACCGTCACTGCACAAGATAAAGGCGTAACCTAGTTCTTTTGCTTTAGATTTGAGTTTCTTTAAAAATAGCTTCTTTTCCAATGAAAGATGTTCGTTGATATACAAATTCTGCACTGGAAAGGCTGAGTTGACATTGTGGGCTTTCATCCCTCCCTTCTTTTCCCTGTACTTATTGATGACGGTTTCCTTTGTTGATCTGCTGACGAACTGGACCACTAGAGCGCAGGTATGTGGTCCTTTTGAAAGGATAGGACTCTGTGTGCAGCAGAGATGTCGTTTTTTGTAATCTCCAAACCCAACGTCGACCCAACATCCTTGACGAGGTCGATAACGTCCTCACCAGGAGTGACTGGAAGACCACTGATTTCTACATTGTTTTTTTCTTGAATACTTCAAGGAGCAGATTTCAGATATAAGGCCGGCATTCTTACTACGCAATTCCTCATTCACCCGCTTCACAGACGCAATCTCTGACTTAACTTCTTTCATCAGCTGTGTCGATTCATCGAGTTTACCTGATATAAATTGAACTGAAGAAGACAGCTCACCCATCTCATCCCTGAAGGTCTTCAGGTCCTCAAACACCTCCCTCTTGAAGTCCTCCAAGATTCGGACAATAAAGTCCTTTGTAATTACACCTGTAGTAGCTTGCACCGCTGTGGACAGATGAAGAATTTCAGCACTCCGTACACTTCGAGTCATGATAGGAATGGGTTTTCTTGCCCACTATGTCATCCTTAATGCATCACATATGAAAAGAATTATCACACGCTCCAGAACATTTAACTACCATGTCACTTTCATCACTTGCAAAAGGTTGACTGCAAACACCACAGTGAGACGACATATTAAAATTCCTTTAAACTGATAAAAATATAAAATACAAAATATTTAACACTGTTCAGTGCCTAAACTAAGGTAAACGACAAGATTATGCATGCTGTAAAGTTATCAATTGGAGCGATAGGGCGAGGCGTGTTATCGGCTCGGCGGACTGAGCTAGACTGATTATTTCATTAGGCCTAGTTTTAATGTAAAACATAAGCTTTTACATTATGTAATGAGCTCAAAACATAATTATCAACATTCTTAAAATTAAACTGCAGTACAGTATAATATGTTAAAGCCCAGTTAACACGGCCAGTGTTTTCACAGACATCAGGCGGCCCAATGTCGGTTACACGGACAGCGTGTCGCCTGTGTATCATCAGACAGGACTGTTCCAACGGTCCGTGACCTGTGTAGGCGTCACGGCTTAAAACTTCATCTTCGACAATATACCTTTTTAGTGTCGCATCTTTCCTCATGTTGTACGAGACCTGTTCAGGCAGCTCTGGACGGCCTGTCTGTATGTCAGGCGTACACAGGCGACCTGATATCTGTTAGACGGCAGATGAGGCCTTACGAATGGCAGGCCGTTGGAACTAGGCTTATGAGGGCTAGACGGCTGAAGAGGGAAATTGTTGTCTTCAAGACAGATAAGTCATACGGCAACTCTCATATTGTGACGTGACGAACCCAGACACTGACGGATAACAGAACCTGGCGGAAAATAGGTTTACTGACAATCGGGTTTTCACTGTATTTAACTAATTTAAATTAAACATAAAAATTAAATAATTTTAAATGTCTGAGTTGAAAAAACATAAAGAAAAGGAGAAAAATCAAGAGTCTGAGACAAAGGCTTTTGTTCCAGAGTTTCTCTTGTTAGAGAGGTTCCATCTTGTCAAGTGTACATAATATAAGGCAATCAACTAATGGAATGGACTCAAATAAAAAGAAAACAAAATATTTATCTCCTAATGTATGAAAAAAATAACAAGACCAAATTGTAATTATAGTAGGTAGCTATTATGAAGCTACTTTCATTAATACTAAGCAATTACTAATAATTATTACTACACCATAGAAGCAGTAATAATTGTTACCTTGAATATACACCTAGACACTAACACATTCTGCATTTCCCAAAATAACTTACGTGTACTTTTTAAACATTATTGTTTCAGGAATAATGTATCATTTAGTAATGAGATGATGCCTGTAAGCCAATTATATGCCAGAATATATAATGTTCCTTCATGCACCATGGGCAAATTTCCTTTTCTGTTGTAAAACAATTTGAAGAAATATTAAACAAACAGAGGTGACTCATGCTGGTTCAGTGAACCCCTGTGAAATTGCCCATATATCTAGTATTTTCAATATAATACTAATCTTTGTATTTGTATTAACAAGTTCATTGTGTCACGAGATATCGGGGTCTCATGTCATAGGCTTATATTCACACGGTGATGAAATTCGCATTTAATTCCTTATTTGCGTTTGTGATATTTTTCGTTGTAATTAACACATTGTTGCAAGATTTGAACTCTATGGAATCATTTTTCTTTGTGAATTTAATAGTAACTTAAATCTTAGATGAGATCTATAGCTTTTATGCCGCACCAGAGTAATGACGTATTAGTTATATGCGGTACGAGACCTATAGACCTCGTAGATCACATGGTAGACTAAACGTCAATATTAGCTAACAGATTGTCAGTTGTTGTTTGAAAAGGCAAGACCCTGGTTGGAAAATCTACCCAGTAAAATAAATTAAACTGATTCAAAACATTATTAAACAAATTGTATGTTATGTTTTGATTCAACACATTTATGTTAAAATTTCCTGTTAAGACTAAATTTTCAAAATTAGTAACTAAAATACTATATAATATTTCAAATTTATTTAGAAAGCTTTCAATGAAACAATTTTGAGGAGATCTATAAATACAACATAATACAAATTTAAAGCACTTAAAAGAAATATCAGCAAGGCAGCACTCAAACTCCTTTTCCTCTATTAGTGACTGAATATTTGGTATTATCAATCTTATACACTTAATATTATTTTTTGTTAATATGACAACTCCACCAACCAGTAACTTTACTCTAGCAAAATAAGAACATACTTTATAATCTAGACAATTCAAACCTAGATTATAAAGTAGTTCTCTTCCCTACAGAACATCTGAATCTTGACTACCATCCAACATGGACACTCCAGACATCTCTAGTAGTGTGCATGTTGATGGCAGCCATTGAGCGATCGCTGTGTCTGAATGTTTGAATATCTTTTCTTCCCAATTATAAAACCTACAACTATGTGTCAAATAGTAAACCAACATATTCAATTTTTCTATAAATATAAATCAACTTTCTATAAATCATTTTGAGGCATTTTGTAAATTTATATATATACATATATTGAAATTTAAAAATATATTAAAAACTATGGTCATAACACTTTCCTCTATTGTTGAGGCCTATTTACATTTAAAGGAAATAAATGACCGAGCATTTATGGATTTTGGGTATTTGTCCAGACATATTCCCTGGGCATTTGCCCTGACTTATAAATGCTTGGGCATTTTACATCACTAGCTCGCCGGCTGGCGTGATAGGCAGAGGCTGTACAGTCTGTTTGTAGTGGATCCATTTTTGTCGAGCGTCAAACCTATTTTATATTGTTTAGGTACAAAAGTGCATCATTGCTCCGTATCTTATCGATTAAAGATATCCATTTTCGTAACATTCATTCATTAATAACTGAACCTGTATTACCAGATAGCCTTCATCGTTGTAGTTTCTGTATTGCATTAACCCTGCGGTACTCGCGTGGCCTCCTGGAACATCAATACTGTTGCGGGCTACCACTGTAGTCCATGCAGTATTTTGTATTTCTTCTAAACAAAACTGACTGTTCTAATGTCATCTAACCATATTAGTGTTTTGAGACATATCTTACATCAAATTCAACGGTTTCAAAGAAAATATATATTTTCACTTATACAGGAAAAATGATTACCTTATCCATGTCTTGCCACAATATAAGCAATGTATAATTTCATATTTTGTTCAATTTCGTGTTGTTAGGTTCGTATAAATTTTCCGAATTATTTTTCGTCGACTCACAAAAGGCCCTACTATAAATTTTTAAAAATAAATAAAAACTTTAAAAGCCGTATAAATTAACATCGTTAACTCTAATAACGTGAATACTACCACGGGCTACAAGTGTAGCCGACAACACTTTAGAGGCAAATATAACAAATTGCCACTCCCAAAAGCGTACCAAACCACTTCAGAATGATTAAAGCATTTGTTAATAGGAAGGTACTGAGGAGCTGACTACTCACCTTCAGTTATCTGAGAAAATGGAAAAATACAACGGTTGGGCTACCAACCAGCCTGCGCGAGTACTGCAGGGTTAAGCAGTCCTTGTTTGAGCGTATTGTTCTAACTTACAATTATTTTTGTTGTTAATCGTTTTACTTCAAATGTGCATTTCAATTTAAAGTGTTGTGGTTGCTTGAAAAATTGTTCGACAAAATAATAAATGATTCTGGGAAAGATATTGAATTAATTTGGATACCTGTCGCTTGATTGCAAGCTGAATGCGATCAAACTGATGTAGGCATATTTTAAAAATAAGTTCACAAAATCTAATAGCACATTTAAAGTTAATGAAGTTTGTCAAATGGTATCAAATTTAATGGACAACACTTTTGAAATTGTTTGTTAAACTTGCGTTAATCATGTCATGAAAATAGAATAGTACTACCGTAAAAATGAAAATATAGTGGACATAGCAATCAGGCTTTAATAATTAATCGAAACAAATTGAATCTGATTCAAGTCATGATGGTGATGGCACCGACAGTGACATATGTGATAGTTCTGATCAAGAACTGTAATTCAGTAACCGACCGTAGTTCGATAATATGCCTTTTTCTGCAAGCAACGTCAAACTGAAGTAAGTCTTCATGCAATTTAAGTCGTATGTACACTCATCGTAGAGTATATACATATAAAAGGTTATGCATCTGATTTTAGCTTGTAAACTCCGAAGCAGTCATTTAATTATTTGCCATTATAGCAACAATGCAGCGCAGTGGTCAATTGTTGTCGGAAACAGACTGTCATCACCTGATAACATGCAGCCTGCGCCACATCCAAAACATTTAAAATTATTTTCGTCATTTAATATTTTTTTAAGTTCAATTAGTATTGACAACGTGATCTCCAATTTGCTAGTGAGAAATAGAATCGATAGAAACAAAACAGAGTTAGAAATACCTTTTCAGTGCAAAAATAACAACACTACGAAAAAAATTAATAATTTAGTAACGATTTACTATTTCATCATGATATTTCAGTATTCTACACCTAATAGTACTAGTTACATTTAGTGAATAAGAAAAAAAATCTCTAATACTTTTTTTTAATGACAATTCAAAGTCACTAGTTTTAAAAATGTTGTGTGAAAAACTGTGTTGTTTTAGTTGTAACTCATATACATATTGACACATAGAATAAAAGTTAAAAACCTTTGGTCCTATTATCTAAAACAATTTTTTTGGCTCCAAGAATTTTTAATTTTGAAATCTTTTTGGGTATTTTCGACCACTAGAAATCGATTGGCACTGGTCTCAACCTTGAGAAAATTCTCATTTCTGCCCTAGAGGTTCCTAAACTTCCCATGTGTCCCGATGAGGCTGCACAGTAGACTGTGACGCCACATGGGCGAAATCAGCTGCTTTGTATATTCTATTAAATACTGTTAACTAAATCTACCAATTGTATAGAAGCATTCAGCTTAATAGTAAGCAAGTTATTTATCACTTATCAGCTGGATTTGTAATTATGGGAATAAGAACAGTTTTTTGTAACTTCAAGCGGAAAAACCAATATGGAACCATTATCGACTTCTAGCATTAAATGGGGTATGAAACTAAAGGTAATTATCTCCTACATCACATTATACCATTACATTTTGGAAGAAATAACATTTAAAAGCTCTGCCCCTTCCCCCCAATTACTGCTTAAGAATCCTGGCTAGTCTGTAAGCCGATCTTCCTCATGAGGCGACATGCACGTACATATGTACGTGTATGAGTGGGCTTGCGGGTCAGTATCATTGTACATGTATGGGTGGGCGGGCGGGTCAATACCATTGTATGTGTATGGGTGGGCGGGCGGGACAATACCATTGTACGTGTATGCCTCTTAGAATTTCTTCAACTCCGAAATGGAATGTACGTTACCACTGTACTTGTATGGGTGGGTGGAAGGGTACGTGTATGAGTTATTATGGGACTGTAGCGGAGTGCCTTGGTGAGACTGCACGCCGAATATTTACCGCGAGGCCGTAGGCCGGGTTTCACAATGGGTCTAAAGGTAAACGTGGAAGACCTCCAAAATGAAATTTTATTAATAACCTACAAGGTAGAGCAACAACAAACGATCTTCAGGATTCTCTGGAAGATATGGATGCTACCTCTTCAGTGTGCAAAATTCAACTGAGCGAAGCTCGGTCTGCCGTTACTAAAGTAGATTAAACACAACATGAATATATGATTAGATATTTTTTAGTGTCTGTTTTGTAAATATAGTAGTGCCGCAAAGTCAGGGGTCTATAATAAAACACCCGATAGTATTTCTTTTCTCAAAATAATCAAAGGGCCGCAAGTACATGTACGTTTAGTTTTTATGTACACCTGTATACATACACTATCAGTAAAAAAATCTAGTATTTATATCAAGTTAACCATCATAAGTATGTTGTATAATAATACACTCATTTAAAATAATTAATTTTGTATTTTGGGCATTAAAACAAAGATGAAGCATCTGAGCACTTTTGTGGCATACAAATAATACCAAAGCTGTTGTCACTTTAATAAATTATTGTAATTCTAAAATATTTTAAGAGCCACAAAAAATAGTGTTAAGAGTCACATGCGGCCTGAGGACCGCATTTTCACAACTATAGCTATCACAATTAAAATTTAAACTGAAGTTATTTTTCTCTAATATATAATTTTGTAATTCGTTGGCATTATATTTGGTGTCTATCATTTTACGTGGTGTAGTATATCCCTTCATCACCCTTCATCATTTTTTAAAGTATACTTTTTTTATTTCAATTAATGATTTTGTCCTCAGAAATTTTTTTATGTTTTCTTTGCATGGCAAAGGAATAAGAAATGAATTTTAGTAACTGTGTCAGTTTTTGTCATGCAGTTATGCCTGCTACTAGCGTAATATCAAACAACAGTCTTAATATACTGTAATATTGAAGTTCATAATTTTGTTTTGACCTGCAAATAAAGTACTTTTCCCCTTATGATATAGAAAAATATAAATCATCCTGACAACAATGATAAATAAGACCTGTGGCTTGTGCTGTTAATTTAAATAAGAATTGGAAATATTCTGTTTACCCAGTGAATGCAAAATTCTGTTTGTGTTAAAAAAAGTGTTTGTGTTTTGTATCAGTATGTAACATGAGATAAAATATTAGAAAAAAATTATACTCAAATTTACATTAATTTTAATTCACACAATTGGTTTATTTTTATTCTATTGGTGAATAAGCTGACAGATTAAATAAAACACTGTCTGCTGATATAATCTAACATTTCGAATGTCACTGAAATCATGTTTGTATGGTTACAAAGTTAACTGTACAACTTATGTGTGTATACCCAGTTGAGCTACTGCAACTGAGCTCCAGATTACAGCTAGCGGTCATGTGCCAGTAGTAGGTTTAAAAATACCAATTCATATAATATTGAATTTAGATATTAAATATTTTAAATTTGTTTCAGACATTGCACGAGATACAAAAAAAACCACATGTAAGTCCAGTTCAAACATTGGAAATCAATGTAAATAAATAATGGATCACCACAATAGAAGAGGGTTTTGTAGAAGACGAGGAAATTTTACAAGAGGAGCAGGTGTTGGAGGGCAGAACTGTACAATAAATGATGGACGAGAAGGTTATACTAGAGAAGGTAGAGGAAGAGGGGGCCATTCTTCAACAGAAGATGAAGTAAGAAGCTTTCTAAGAGGAGAAGAAAAACATGGTTTTGCTGAAGGAAGAGATTCTCCAATAGAAGGATTAAGCCAAGAGTTTCGAAGACAGGATGGAGGGAATTTTAAAAGAGGGCAGAAGGGTGGAGAAATGTATCATAGAGAAAGAAAGCATGAGTTTCGAACAGATTATCATAGTTTTTCAGAAGAAGTAGGTAAAGTTGAGCAAAGTTTCCCATTCAAAGAAGGAAGCTTTTCAACTCAAAGTGGTGAAATTCAAGGTAATTTAGGATTATACAATCAGAAAGTTAATATTAATAGTCCACCCCCATCATTGCTAGACCTTCCGTTTGGGTTTCAACCAAACTTACCACATCCTACTTATCTAGATCAACAAGCTGGGGATTTTTTAAGAAGAAAAGAAGTAAAAGAAAGTAATGTTTCCACGAGAGAAGGAGAAAAAGGACAGTTTAGTAGGAGGGGAAGAGGTAAATTCTCAAGAGGGTATAATGAGAAACAAGCCAGAGGAGATGTTTCTGATCATGTTCCTATTCAAAGGAGAAATAGAAGGGGTAAACAAGAGAACAGAAATTTTAATCCTCATGAAAATAGTTCTAGCAACATTACTCCACTTCACTTTTCTCAAAATGTTACTGAAGGGGATAGCAATTGTCATGATGATGTATCTTCTCATTCCTCATATAATTGTGATGCTGACCAATGTTCTCAATTTCCACAGAGAAACAATTTTGAAAATATTGTGAAGCCTAAGAAGAAAAAAAAGGGGAAAAAAGGAAATCTGAGTGCAAGTTCAGAAAGTAAAGTACACGATTATAAAAATGATCCTGATGTTGAAAGTCATGTAAATTATAATGAACATAATATTGATAGGGATTTTTCTATAGATGATTTGAATGGCTTGAAAAAAATGAATCCAGAAAATAGTTCTAGCAACATTACTCCACGTCACTTTTCTCAAAATGTTACTGAAGGGGATAGCAATTGTCATGATGATGTATCTTCTCGTGCCTCATATAATTGTGATGCTGACCAATGTTCTCAATTTCCACAGAGAAACAATTTTGAAAATATTGTGAAGCCTAAGAAGAAAAAAAAGGGGAAAAAAGGAAATCTGAGTGCAAGTTCAGAAAGTAAAGTACACGATTATAAAAATGATCCTGATGTTGAAAGTCATATAAATTATAATGAACATAATATTGATAGGGATTTTTCTATAGATAATTTGAATGGCTTGAAAAAAATGAATCCAGAAAATAGTTCTAGCAACATTACTCCACGTCACTTTTCTCAAAATGTTACTGAAGGGGATAGCAATTGTCATGATGATGTATCTTCTCGTGCCTCATATAATTGTGATGCTGACCAATGTTCTCAATTTCCACAGAGAAACAATTTTGAAAATATTGTGAAGCCTAAGAAGAAAAAAAAGGGGAAAAAAGGAAATCTGAGTGCAAGTTCAGAAAGTAAAGTACACGATTATAAAAATGATCCTGATGTTGAAAGTCATGTAAATTATAATGAACATAATATTGATAGGGATTTTTCTATAGATGATTTGAATGGCTTGAAAAAAATGAATCCAGAAGAAATTATTCAGATTTTATTGAAAGATGAAAATAACTTCTCAAACATTTTTAAGGAAAATTGGGAGCCTAAAATGTTTTTACTAGTGATAGAAATACTGAGTAAAATTTGTGCCGCTTCACCTTCTAGTGAAAGAGGAGATATATTACGTCAGGCAAGTTTAACCATGTTCTTGGATCAGATATTTAATTTTGTCAGTGATTTTCCTTTTACAGAAGACAAAGAAATTTGTGATATGGGTAGTACATTTTTTGAAAATATTGTCTTGTTTTATGAAACTTTACTGGATTTCATGCCTAGTGCAATGAGAATATTCAGAACACATTTACTTGAAGTTGACAAGTCTATTAAAGCCTCAATTAAAAACTTGGGCTTAAACCCTAATCCAGATACAATAAACTTGGTGAAATCTCTTCTTTGTGATACAAATAATATTCCACATGAAATAATTAAAGAGGACAATGTAAAACAATCTGGAAAGAAAAAAGATATATATTTTCCTGATCCAGTAGGGGATTTTCGAACAGTTTCTCTCTTTCCGAGACCAGAAGATGTTTTTTCTGAACAACCATTTTTGTATCCAAATATTGTAGAAGGTCCATTTGCAAGTATTGATCAGTACTTAGATACACATTTTAAATTGTTGCGAGAAGATTTTATGAGCCCCATCAGACAAGCACTTAGAGACTACAAAAAACAGTGTAATTCGAAAGACCGTTTCAAAAGAATTGATAATGTTAGAATTTACAGAAAAGTTCAATTTCTTCATCCTAAGACCATATCTGACAAAGTTGGTTACGAGATTTGTTTTGATGTTGATAACAAATTGAACAGAGTTAACTGGGAGTTTTGCAGTAGATTTTTATTTGGCTCTCTCTTACTTTTCACTAATGATAATTTTGACACGTTTTTCCTAGCCACTGTTGCGAATAGGGTTGTGAAAGAACTGGAGAGTAAAAGAGTTACAGTTGAACTTCAAGGGACACTTCCAAATGCCAAGTCAATATTAGGAAAGGTGTTTGTCATGGCAGAAAGTGAAGCTTTTTTTGTACCTTATTTTCATGTCTTAAAGGCTCTTCAAAGGTTCAATGAAACTAATTTTCCTTTGTCTAAATATATTGTAGATGTTAACAGTAGGACTGACCATCCAATATATCTAACACATGAAGACGAATATAATATCAAAACAGCTGGAAGAATGTTTTCATTTGGTGTTTTACGGGATTGGGAATGGCCAACCCATGACGATCTGAATTTGGATCCCTCTCAATATGGAGCTTATAAAGCAGCATTGACAAATGACATAGTAGTCATTCAAGGACCACCTGGTACTGGAAAAACATTTTTAGGCTTACAAATTGCAAAAACACTTTTAGAAAATTCTCAAGTTTGGAATACATCAAATTCTCCTATTTTAGTTGTTTGTTTTACAAACCACGCTCTAGATCAGTTTTTGGAAGGGTTATTGCGTGTTACCAATAAACTTGTTAGGATAGGTGGGAAGAGTAAAGGTAGAGAGCTAGACAAGTTTAATATAAGAGAAAGAAGAAGAGAGTATAACTACTATAAAAAGAACCAATCCAGAATAACTAGGGAGCTAAATTTAAAAATGTCTTCAGTATTTGCTGAAATAAAAGTTTATCAGAACAATCTCCAAATATTAGATGACACAAGTGGCGTTTTATCTTTAAAAACACTGCACTTGGTAATGCCTGCTCATCAAGCACAATACCTTAGGGATGATGATTTTCTATTAGATTGGCTTTTGGTTGGAATTGGTAACAAAGAAAAAAAGGTAAAAATCACAGTAACAGCTGATAAAGGAGTTGTAAAGGAAACTTGTGAAAATAATTCTCCATTAGAAGATTATGAAGATCAACGTGTTAAACAAGCATTTTTTGATGCAATTGAGTTTGATACAACAGCCAAACCATCTGAAGATACAGTGCAAGTATTTGTTGCATGTAATATTCAAAGCATTGAGATTAGACTACAAGAAATTGCAAACGAATTGAATAACAAGAAGCATAGAAACAAGAACCAATTATTAAAACTGAACGCAAATATGTCAAGTTTAGATACAATAATAAAACATCTAAGAAAGGGGTTGCAAGAATCAAATTACTTTTGTTCCGAATTGGAAAAAGATAAGTTATTATCTGAAAGAAATCTAAACAGTCTTAATCCTAATGATCGATGGAAATTATATCATATTTGGGTGAACATCTTGAGGAATGGACTAATAACAGAGCTTGAAAATAAAGAAAATGAGTTTCGGAAGTATGCTTTTGAAATGAC
>JAQJVL010007734.1:0-22608 GCA_035578905.1 Stictocephala bisonia
AGTCGTAAGCAGTGTTAGTTACTGTATATGACATTAAATCCTTAGAGAGGCTATTTTTTCTGACTGGGTTATCCTTTTGACCTCAAGATTGCACTCTTGTGTTTTACAAACAAAGACCTTTAAAATGAGGTATAACTTGAGGTAGTCTTACATTTAAACTTTTTTAGACTTCCTTCATGGCCATCCCCTCGATATGCAAAAAAAAAAAAAAACAAGTAAAATATGTCCATATGATTTTTATAGGGACTTGTACATAACTACATAGTGTTAGTAATTTTCTTTTGATAGTTATAAAATTAATAAATACATTCCAGACTTTTGCCCAACCCTGACATTAAATTTTTTGAGAGGCTATATTTTCTGACTGGTATACCTCAGATTTGCACTCATGTATTTTACAACCTAATTCCTTTAAAATGAGGTATAGCTCGAAGTTGACTTACATTTAAAAATTTTAAAACTTCCTTTATGGGCCATCACCTGGCTATGCGAAAAAACAAGTAAAATATATCTAAATATTTGTTATAGGAGCATTCACATAACTGGAAAGTTCATTACATATCTTTCAATGGTTTTAAAACTAATAAATATATTCCAGACTTTTTCCCAACCCTGTATATTAAAATCCACACTAGTTAGTAGATTTGTAGAATGTTGTAGTGTATTAAGTTTGAATTGAATTTAAAAATCACATTATAAACATAAAAGCCTAAATAAGCAAATTAAATGGATTCAGAGCAATAGAACAACGTGGATTAAGACACAAATAAAAGTTAGTGAGACGAACTCTCTTTTAAAAAATAATAATTATTTTTAGAGTTTGTTGATCATTTAAAAAATGAATCTTACTAATTATTATAATTAATAATTATTTATACTTTGAATACAGTTCTATTTTAATTACTAAACATTGCCTAACTGTGCCATATTTTAAAATCACTGTAGCCATAATGAAGGGTAAACACTTGAGCAGAGTCAGTTGGAAAGCTCTTAAAACTCTGTCCGACTGTAGTTACTGTGGCGTGAGTGAATAATGACCTCTCACTCCGAGAGGAGTTTAATAAAGTTGAAATAATACAAAAAATAAATATTCATGGAAATAAAATTTTCATTAAAAAAAAGTAATATTTATTTATGTTTTGTAATATCATTTGTAATAATAATTTTACGAGATATACATATTTTATTTTAGGCCAATTACTACTGTACAGGATTGGATAGTAATAGTCAATTACTAATGTACATGATTGAATAGTAATAGCCAATTTCTACCTTTCAGAATTTGAAAGTAAATGTCAATTAATACTGTTCAGGATTTGATAGTAATAGCCAATTACTACTGTACATAATTGAATAGTAATAGCCAATTACTACTGTACAGGATTTGAAAGTAATTGCCAATTACTACTGTTCAGTATTGGATAGTAATAGCCAATTACTGCTGTACATGATTGGATAGTAAAGTCAATTACTACTGTACAAGATTGGATAGTAATATTCAATCACTATTGTACAGGATTAGCTAGTAATAGTCAATTACTACTGTACATGATTGAATAGTAATAGTCAATTACTACTGTATATGATTGGATAGATAGTAGATGATAGCCAATTAATATTGTACAGGATTGGATAGAAATAGGCAATTACTACTGTACAGGATTAGATAGTAATAGCCAACTACTACTATACAGGATTGGATAGTAATAGTCAATTACTACGATATATGTATATATTCTTAAAAAAACATTGATCCATTTTTTTCTCTTTGAACATTTGTACATGCATTAACACAGAGAAATATTGAAGTAATCTAAAATCATTAAAAAAAAATGTTTAGTGTATTTTAAATAGCTTTAGGGCTTTGGTTTTTAGAAAAAATTAGTTATTAATTGAATCAATAAAATAATGTTAAAATCATTTAGGAATTTTAAATGACTTCTGTACTGTTTTGTAAGAGATTATTAACTATATTCACATAGTATTTACAAAAACAATTTCTGAAGGATACAAACACGTAAGATATTAGATTTATCAACGTTTGTAACTTACAGTTATATGATTATATTATTTGTAAAAATGGGAAGGCACACTTTATTAATTTTGTTTATTAAAATAATATTTAGACCTTAATTGATGCTTAGTTTTAAAGTCAATGATATTTTATGATAAATATAAAGAATTAATATTCATTGTAAATTTATTGTTAATGTTCTGTAATATAAAGTATATAAAAACAAACAATGCAATTTTTAGTAAAAATTACTATTTTCATCCTCATTAAATTACATTTCAAAACACATTTATGAGTTCTTGTTATAATATATTTTACATGGGGAATATGAATACATCACTTAGAAATTAAAAAGAAAATTGTTACTGGTTAAGACCACAGAATGTTATTGGTAAATTATTGTTGAGTATTTCTTATTTTTTATAGCTTTAAATTATTTAATACTATCGAATAGGAAACAAAATATTATTATTTTTGTTATATTTTAATAATCAGACGACTAAAAAAATGTATATGCAAATTATTTAAAATATTTATCAAATATTACGAGGAGAAAGCGTAATACCATTATTTATCAAAAACGTAAATCTAAAAGAAACTAGTTGTTTATAAAAAAAAGAAAGAAGAACGTCAGATGATGTCACATAATGGTTGTAAACTTTGGTGCCCAACTTTGATAAAGCCGAGTTTGCTTAGCCACACTTTGTATTTATGAGGAATAGGAGTTAAAACTTCGCCTGGATTTATTGCTACTTGACTTTTAGAAGTTTGAACTTAAAAAATTGAAACAACATCCATGTAAAGAAGAAGCCATTAACTCTATCAATAAGGCTAATGATAATAATAAGTCATATATTATCATTAGTTAATAATTAAACAAGCTGGGATATTGGGGAAGAAATAATCATAATGTTATATACAAAAAAGTTGTTTTAATTTTAAATATTACGGTTGACAATAATTAATTACAAATCGATATATCTTATAAATGGTACACAACTGATTTTTTAACTGCTAATACCATAATATTAACCCTTAATATTTCTGATACATTTTTGATTAATTTTTTTATCACATTAAAATTGATTTTAATTATATATGTATGTAGTTGTACTTGTCGTTATTTAATATAGTTATTATTTGTCTTATGGACTGGTTAAATAATTGTTTTTAATAATTCATTAATAAAATATACACTCAATGAAATAAAAAATGTTTTCCTCCTCTTTCATAGGTAAAAAGTATCAAAACAAGTGTTGTTCCTAGGAACTATAATAGAAACACTGGTCCCGTCTATCCCTAGCCCCCTTACCGAAGGCCGTTTATTTAAGTTGGGATATTCACGAGTATTATAGAAACCCTCTATACAGTTACCTTTCTTCTACATAGAGTACAAGCAGGCCCGAGCTGGATTCTAACGGACAACCCTCGACGCTGTTGTCTCTATACAGACATTGGTGTGTAAGGAGGTAATTACCATAACTATCCTCACTTGGCCAGGTGAGAGGAGATGGCTACAAACAGATTAGGTAACAGCCTGTGCCACCTCTAGCTGGAAAAACAAAATAATTATGTTAGGAATTTGGTCTATGATAGTACACATATGTTGTGGAAATAGTTAGATTTTAATAAAATAACATTTTTAGGGTTGACTAGCGTAAGACTAACTCAATCGTTAGTATAAATAGAACATTAAATAATTGGTATTACTCTTTAATCGTCATACTAAACAGAGTTTAATCCAGGTAAGAATGTAACTTCATCTAGGTAATTTACACACACATACCATGTTTACATGATACTGTATATTGATTCGTACAGATAAAAGAAATTGTTAATTCCAATTTCAATAGTAATCAAACTGTTATTTATTTAAGTAATATTATTTTATCGGTATTGTTTTATTTGTTAAATTAAACTCTCATTAATATAATAATTGTAAGGTACATATTGTGGTAATATGCTAAAATTTAAAAATAGAGTAGGCCTACTTATTAATTTCAAACCAACAAAACAGCCATATAAATAAGAATCTATTCACAGTAATATTTATGAACAAAATTAATAGTTAATAGTCATACTTATTCAATCACGACTTGAAGAAATATTATAAGTTACTTATTTTACGCAGAGCTTTATATGTTTAAAAGAATTAAACCTAGAAAAATAAGTTGAAAAAGTTATTTGTATGTCAATGATTTGAAGAATCAATTTTTTTATTGTATTGACTTAGCTACATATTATAAATTTAAACCCCGAAAAAAAGCAATAGAATAAAGAGTAGGCACTAAAACTTAAATCAACTACCTTAAACAATGATATGTCAGTGTAAGAATATTGAATTTAGGTTTATTTATTTCAAATAATAATCACAGACCATCTTAAAAAAATAATTTAACCTCAAAATAAAGATATTACTCTATAATTTAAAGGTAATACAAAATTATATACATTTAACATAAAACAAAACTATAACTTATAGGTGGGGGAATAATGAATGCAATAAAACAGAGGGTGTTACACTACACTAAGTTGGGCTCTTGTTATGGAGATGTTAGCCGCAAAGAGGGCTGTAAAGACCTTAAGACTTTGCCACTTTTAATACATTTTATAGTTTGTTGTTCAAGAGGATTTTTTTTTTCACGCAGCTGTTTGTTCTTCATTGGTACTCTGTGGGATATTATTTTGAAGGAAAAACTAGTTTTTTTCTTCCTGTTAAATAGTTGTAATAACTCTATATTTACAGAGCATTGGTGTTTAATCGATAAATACCACTTTATAGTGAATGCATTTACTTAATAAAGGTAATGAGCAAGTAAAAAAATACAAATAAAGCTCTTACAAGAAAACCACGCAAATCCAATAGTAAATGTAAAAGTTCCTAAAATAACACATATAATTCTATCATCAATTTAATTACAGAATAAAGTGTGTAGTATGTTTTTACTGAAACAAAATAACCAGTTTAAATGGTTTTTGTAAATAATCAGACAATTTTAAGTTAAACTGATATTTGTATAAAACATCTGATTAATTATTCTGGCTATGAATTTTGACCATGTAAAGATATATATGATATTGATAAATTTGATCGCATGCACATATACAATCTCTCTGTTAAACAATGTAGGAGAGAGGACACTACCCTAAATGAGGCCACATGTTTTATTGTAGCTATCACTAAATGTATGCTCTAAGAAAGTGCACAATTCTGTTTTTAAAGTAATTGACAAAGAACTCACAGAATTTACCACCTACTCCTATGTCCCAGTTTATTTAAAATTAATTCGCAGTTTTCAAGATCTAAGGCCTTATTTAAATCTGTTGCTACAGAAATTACAAATTTATTGTCATTCAAAGCTTTGTTAATATCGTTGCTTATAACTGTAAAAGATCTATTGTAGACTTATCTGCAACAAATCCATACTATTCCCTACTTATTACATAATTACTCTGTAAATATTAATTGAGTTTGTAATTTATATAGTGTTCTATTATGGTCATAATAACTTAGATAGAGCCAACTGGCCTATAGCAATTTACATCTTAGACTAGTTCTTAAACATATGCCTTAAATAACTGGTTTTCAATCTCTCCGATATTATACATAACCTAAAAATATTTTTAATTAAGTGAATGAGAATCAAATTCAAACAATAAATATTGTTTACAATATCTATTTTGTCAGCACCAGCAGATGAATTTAGGTTTATAATGTTTTGTCTTAAGGAGAGCCGATCTTCCTTCTTAGCCTTACTCTGCCCATTCCTCATAGACTATTTTGACCAGTAAGTGGGTCTAAACCTATTTAGACAGAGTAAGTGGGAGAACTAGTATAGTAGAAGGTGAATATTACTGATTAATCTTCCAGTCTAGGCCGGATTCGAACCAACTTTATCTCTGACCCAAGCTCAGTCCTGACGCATTAGACCGCTCGGCCACCCGCTCACCCTTACTTTATACTTATAGCAAGATAAAGTATTTTGTCATTAATAGGTTGTAAATTCTAAATGTTTTCTTCCAATACTATAGTTACCTTCAGTAAAATAGTTTTTTTTTTGTCAAAGGGATTACCTGATACCTGAGTATTAATGGCTTCAATAGTTGTTTTAAAATTGTTATTTAAGTTATTAGTGACATTACCTAATGTCTATAGTAGGGAAAAGATGCCGATATTACCGTCAAAAAAGGGGATTTCTGCGCCACTTTGACCTTTGGACCCACTTTCCTGGCCTCTGATTGGTCGAGAGCGGTCACATGACTTTTCCAAGATGGCGGCGCCCATTTCCCGCCAAATCTCCTAACCTCACTTTTCCTAACCTCAAATTTCCCGCCAAATTTCCTAACCTCAAATTTCCCTCCAAATTCCCTCACATTACCCAATTTCCCTCACATTTCCCCCCATTCCCCTCCCCAATTACCGGATTTCCCTCACATTTCCCTCCATTTCCCCCCCAAATTACCCGATTTCCCTCACATTTCCCCCAAATTACCCTCAATTTCCCAAAATTACCCTCAAATTTCCCACATTTCCCCCCAAATTACCCTCAAATTTCCCTCAAATTACCCAATTTCCCTCACATTTCCCCCCAAATTACCCTCAAATTTCCCTCAAATTACCCAATTTCCCTCACATTTCCCTCCAAATTACCCTCAAATTACCCAATTTCCCTCACATTACCCACATTTCCCCCCCAAATTCCCTTGTTAGACTATATAAAATACACTTTTTTTGTCCAATATGGCCTCTTTTTCCATGTTAGACTATATAAAATGTAATATTTCGAGGCACGTATAGTGTCGACAACCTACAGGCATATTCGCTTACACCGAGCCAGTACACGATATATTATATAAAATGTACCAACTGTTTTTTCAGGTGATCTGCATTTGGTGTTAACCTTTTTTCCTCGGTAATTAAAACATGCGGTGAAAATAAAAAATAAATAATTATTTGTTTTGCAGACATGCCTCCTAAAAAATCTAATATTGGTAGAAGAAGCAAAAATGCTCGAATTCTAGGTTCT
The DNA here is from genome assembly GCA_035578905.1 of Stictocephala bisonia. Classification (NCBI taxonomy): domain Eukaryota; kingdom Metazoa; phylum Arthropoda; class Insecta; order Hemiptera; family Membracidae; genus Stictocephala; species Stictocephala bisonia. The sequence goes on from JAQJVL010007734.1 coordinate 7,042, forward strand.
AAATCAAACTCAATATTATGACCGGCGAAGCGGGCGGGTACAGCTAGTTTTTATATATAAATCAGTTAAAATATCTTTTATAGTTACTTATTTTTATTACAATGTAAATTAATTTAAGTTAAATTTTAATGTACTGCTCTTAGGCGAACTATCAAAGAAGCATGACCCGGTGACCTCTCGCAACTGTCTCGCTGATTATAAGACTGTTACTCATTTCCGCTAGCCTTATACTTTGTATTTAGAAAAATCATATTTAATTTAGTATTTAAAAATTGTAGGGAGAAGTTCTATTACAGATAAAGTCGTACAATATTTAATGTTATTTAGGAATAAAATATAATAATGTTAATTATTAGATACTGAAAACTCTATAAAAAATACAATTGTCTGCTGTTGGATCAATTCAGTGGCACTAAAATATGTATGTAACTTTATAAAACAAAGTGCGGAGGTAATGACCCAGCTTATTGTCAGATTCACCCGACATTGTCTGATATTTAGCTTTTATCAACGTTCCATGTCATATTTGGTCTGCCATTTTGTTGTGTGAATTCACCAATTACTGTAACTAAGGAACATTCACAGCGTGGGTTTAGTTACAACACTACCCAATGAGTTACTGTGTTTTATTGTTTTGCTATGACTTAATTTGTGTACCTAAGTTGTTTTTAAAGTTTTTGTTTATGTAAATACCCATATATATAATTTTAATGTTTTATTAGTGTTAATATCCTATATTATAATAGCTGGTATGAGTGAGAGTGAAGATATTCCAGTGATGGTACTGACATCGACACAGATGAAAGTTCGGACAGTGACATTAAGCTAGACACCCCCCTACATGGTCAAACCACACCCAAGGTTTGAGAAACATTCCTTTTTTAGGACAGAACAAGCTGCTAGTCGACATCCCAGGTGATAATAGACCAATTGATTGGTTTTTACTACTTCTTGACGATGTAATTTTAGATTTGATTTGTCGCCAAACTAATAAGTATGCTATTGAACTTTTTTGTAAACCCAATACTAGTGAACAGTCACGTATCACTCGTTGGAAAGACTTAGATGTTCCCAAATTGAAAACTTTTATTGTTGTACACAGGAACCATAACACTAAATAGACTCCAAGATTATTGGAAGGTCCATTGGCTATTTGTCATGTTTTAGGGCCCATATGAGCCGAGATAGATTTCTCCTAATAATAATATGTATTTATTTTTCAAAAGTGTATCCCGAAGGTCACCCACCATCAAATGATCGCATTGAAAAAGTATCAGAGTTGATTATTTTAATAATAAGATGTATCTCACATACTTTCCTTCTAAACAACTAGTTATCGATGAGTCAATGATATTGTGGAGAGGTCGTCTGTCGTTCAGGCAGTATTTACCTGCAAAGCGTCATAAGTATGGTGTAAAGGTTCAATGAACCTGAAGGTTTAACAGTTAGAATTAGGATACATTCTGGGGCTAATGATGCAGTTCTTAGTGGACAATTTCTATAATAGTGTGTCCCTTGCAGCCAAACTACTAGCAAATGATACGTATTGCACTGGGACTCTTCGGGACAATAGAAAATGTAATCCTAATGTCGTCATCCTAGCTCCAAGAGGTGCTACAATTGCTCAGTACGCTGAGGGAATGATGGAAGAACAAGAAAAAAGTCCTTTACATTTCAACTGAATTCGAGAATACCATGGTCACAGCCATTAAGAACGTGACAGAAAGGGAGGAAGAATAAGGAAGAAATTTAGAGTATGCTACAAACCAGGAAACACAAAGAGATCAATCTTTTATTGCCGTGATTGTCCTGACAAACCTGGACTTTGCCCCGTGGATTGCCATCAGCAATATCATGCTAACATACAAAATTAAAGAAAATAAAAAAACTTTTGAGAGGAGGGAGGGGTTGTAAATAAATAGTTTTGAACGTAATTACGCACATCGTTTTATAATCAATATAGACAAAGTGGTCGGGCGCGCAGTGCGTCGGTACCGGATACGGTCCCTGAAAAACAAAATACTCCAAGAAGTGTTTTGATTTGTGGAAGATCGTCCAAAGTGTGAATTTTGAGCCACACTCAATGTGTTAACAGTTCTATCAAACTGATATTCTGTCTAGATAAGCAATAAAAAAAGTCTATTGTAAACAATAAAAAAATTATAATTTAAAAAGTAAACTACCTGTTTTTTATTTATTTACCAATATATCAATTTGATAAAATATATGTCTAACGTATATTTCTTCAGTTTATAATTGTGTATAGTCTATTACCAATAATAATCAATAAATTTAGTATGCTGTAAAATTTACTTGTCAACAATGCTTGTGTGGTAAATTCTATATGTTTTTGTATAGTCTGCATAGATTTAAATTATCTGTACAATCCCTACATGTTCAATATTTCATCTTAACTATTCAGCTCATCTATGTTTTATTCTACTCCGTTCATCAATCACTGTAAACCAAAAATAGCATAGGCCCAATCCGTAATATTCAGGGACATGGAATCATGGTTAGAATTGAAAGAGCGGAATCACCGAAATCATAGGTTAAAATCACAGGTCTTGAGAGGAAGTGGTTCAGCTAAAAGATCAGGTAATCCCATCACTATTCACAACCCGCAGTGCACCGACAGTTCATTCATTTCTCGCGCAAGGCTGACCTCAATATTGTTTAATTGGCACCAGACGGACTGCATGTTAACCCTAGAGGTCAAGTATAGTGATATATATGCATTTCCTCACAGATAGCCCTAGAATCCTATCTCGTCTATTATTAAACAAAAGAATTACTGGGTCATCATGTATCATCTCTTCTTTGTTTGATGTTTTCAGGGCTTCAAGTTTGTTATTTTAACTTTCTATAAAATGAGTGAGTGCTCCTTGTTATTACAAATGAAAATAATTACAAAAATGTTTAAAGACCATCACAAACAAATATCAAGACTCAATAATCTACAGATATTAATTCAATTAACCACTTAAACACCTTTAATATTTAGACTTCCACCTTAGATTTTCAAGTGTCTTACAAATGTTAATGGAAATAATTTATACCTAATTCCTGAACAGCTTACAACATTAAAGGTTTTTTCATAATATGCAAAAGTTTACCTTTTAATAAACTATGCAGGCTAACTAAGTCAGTAGAATAATATCTAATAGGCTGTAACTTTTTCTGTTGGTGTAATAGGCCTGATAATAATCTCGCAGCTTCATTTTTTGATTATAGTTTATAAAGACGATTCAAGACTAATCACACGGTACTTTATTTGCCCCTCACTAAATAAAACATCTCCTTATAAACGTTTTAAACCATTTCCAATGTAGGCCTTCAATTATCATACGTAATACATAGAACCTTTTTCCAATAATTTGTGTTTTATATTTAAATTATTACGAGTAAACTTAATTTTAACAAAGTTTTATCTATTTGTTTTGTTGTAAATTCCATAATTTATACATGCTAGCACATTACATGTGTAATAATGAGAGATCATACATCAAAATTATACTGTAATTTCTAATGTTTCTATAGTTTAGGTAGGATTTTAAACAATATGTATAACATTTATAGCTTAATACCATATCAAATTACATTCATACACATTGTGTGTGCTATTGGAAAATGTCTCAGATCAAGCAAGAACTACCAACATAGAACCCAAACCCCTTAAAATTTAGTTTAAATGTCCATAATTAAAGTTATTTGTGTACAAAATATGTTATAATTCCCTAAACGCATTAAAATTCAGTGTCATAACAATGATATTCACCCTAAACATTAAAAAACCCTTTAAAATACTCTTATAGAACCCCAGTTTGACCTCAAAACAACGTACAAAACTGATGTAACACTTGTAAATTAATTGTTTAACCTACATAGCTATTTAGTTGACTCCAAACATTTGACAAAGTGTAAGTAGCCAATAGGAATAAATTCTCTATAATGTTCACATTTTAAGCTTGATTTTAACAAAACCTGATGCTATTGATTCTTTGCACATTAAACAAATAAACAAATAGTTAGTTGAAACGTCTCTGTTGTAGAAACTTTGGTATTAACAGTAAGAAAGTTTGGCTGTAATATACTCGATCAGAAAATGTATATACACCACTCCCAAAGACACAAACACATGGAGAACACACTGCACCCTTGACAGATCACCTATCCATTACATAAAACCTTTGTTTAAAACTGTCTGTTTGACCAAGAAACATGAAAATTTGGCTTGAACGTAAATTTTTGCGTATAATCACGCATTTCGTTCACCGCGAATAATTTTCAGTCTAAAAATGAAAAGTGCCCAAAACGGTCTGTTTGACCAAGAAACATGAAAATTTGGCTTGAACGTAAATTGTTGCGTAAAATCACGCATTTCATTCACCACGAATAAGTTTCCGCCTAAAAATGAAAAGTGACCGTATCAAGCAATAAGCCCGGCTAGGACCCAGATATCGTCCCAGGCCGTGGGGGTGTTACAAATACACAGCCTAACAGCATTTTAGCGGGCTTTGCCTGGCAAACATAAAATATTTAACCTAAAGGTGAATCTCTAAAATGTGCTAACAGGCTAAAAATCTAGCCTAGTCGCATATCTCGACGCTTGTCCTCCAAAGTTTGATAAAAACACAGGTTACAGTAGAATGAAAAACTGTACAAGTACACTGATAAAGCCACAAATAATTAATGAATATCATAGCACTTACATGAAATTAACTTGGAAACTGATGTTCTACAAAATAAAAATCACAATATTCCTCATATTAAAATAAATTACCTATTGTCTTTTTTACATCTCGTGTAAATGCTTACAATGCTTTTCAAGTTTTCAATGAAGATGATGCAATCGTTACACGTTGCAACAACGTACACCCGTTCAAGGTCAACACTGCATTTCCTATCATTGGTTGCACCACTATTAGCACTAGTGTTCCAATTACTATATAAAGGGCTCACACCGGAAACTCTCTTTCTTTGTTCAGACATTCAGGTGGTAAGTAATATCTTGAATAATTGACCATAGTAAATTATCGCATATACTTGCTATTGACTCTACGGTATTTTGTTGTACTTTTACAATACTTTACATAACTTCTTTAAGTAAATATTATTTCTATCTTTATAGTTACTATATTACGTTTCAATTGTATTTACATACATTTTGTTTTTTGGTATTAAATTAATAAATTTGTTCAAGCCATTAGTAACACATACTTGGTTTACTTTAATTTACATTGAATATTTTGTCTAAGTTTTTTAATTGCTTCTAACAATCTGATTTCAATACTTTTTAGTTTTAACGAGTTTATTTCGAAATATAAGTCAGTTGTGTATTATAAATCATTACCACTGTTCTTGTGCGTTCTCTTACCAGTATTTTATAACTGTACTGTAGAGTCAGATATAAATTGATTTAACATTGAAACGGCTTAACTTGTTTTGTTATATTGCACTCTTGTATATTTTAATAGTCATATTTGTGTTATTAGCCTGCAGTTTATTTTTGCTTTTAGAGGTTTGTGTCAACTTGTTATTGTTATCTAATCTATTAACATAGCGATTAGGTGATAGAATATTGTTACAAATTAAGACTTTTCATCAAGGTACCGTTCTCTTTACGGTTTTTCACAAGATTACTTATATACAGTACTTAGAAAAAAAACCTTAGTCTTTGTTTGACTGTCAAAGTGATAGGATATCGGGAATTTTCCATTAGTAGTAGAGAATTTACTTGGTTAACGTTCTACCTTTCATCAAGGTACCGTTCTCTTTACGGTTTTTCACAAGATTACTTATATACATTACTTAGAAAAAAAATCTTAGTCTTTGTTTGACTGTCAAAGTGACGTTAGTTAAAAATTAACTTGTGATTGTTAAGTGTTTACTTAATTAACGTAGTAACTTTCCAAAGCTACTGTTCTCTTAAACGTACTTTAAGAGAGTATATATATAGGACACCCTTTAAAAATATCATTTGTATTTTGACTGTCTTTGTGTCAGCATTACATAAGGTCTATTAAGATGACTACCACTAGTGCTCTGAATGGTAATCTTTTACATGTATCATACAAAAAAGTATGCAAAAAGTATTCCACCGATTACAATGATGTTTTGAGTGCTCTAACTGATAAGAAAAATAATATTCTCGATGAAATTAGGTCCCAAATGTGTAAAATGAGAAGCCTTAAATGGTACATTGCTGTTCGTGTAGCCTTTTTCAAAACTATAAACAATTCTGAAATTTACTCATCACCTACTTTCCACGGTAAAACTAGGGCTTTGTTGTCATCTGATGATCTAGATAAGCAATTTATGGAAGCCCTCGACAAGATACTGGAGAGTATGACAAAGTATATCAGAGACGGAAGTGGTTGGCAACTAAACAATGTTGAACAGATAGACTTATGTATGGTAAAATACAAACCCCTTGTAGCAGCTTCTTACATACCCACCCCTAAAAGTTTGGTAGTTACTAAAGGAATAATTAATATTAAAAACACGGACAATAAATGTTTTCTTTGGTCTGTTTTGTGTGCACTACACGGTCATGACGGGAGTAAACATTACAGAGTGCAGTACTACAAACATTTTGAGCAAGAAATCAACATGTCAGGCATTGAATACCCAGTTAAGATTACAGATTTAGATCTCTTTGAAGAAAATAATCCATCTCTGTCTATAAATGTTTTTGGGTACGAAGATGAGGAAATACATGTCATAAGAGCGACTACACTGAAAAATCGCAAGCACGTTAACTTGTTGATATTGAATGAAGAAGAGAACACACATTACTGCTTGATATCTGACCTTTCCAAGATTTTACCACGTCCAACCAAAAAACACAAGACAGTACATTTTTGCAACTATTGTATTCAGTCATTTCCAACTAAAGAATTGTTACAAAAACACGTACCAAACTGTACTCCTGGGGAAATCTGTAGATCAACATACATACCAACACCTAAAAGTCTTGCTCAAACTAGCAAAGGAGTTTTGAATATTAAGAATAATGATCAAAAATGTTTTATGTGGTCAGTCTTGGCACAAATTCATCCAGATACACATCAAAACAACAGAGTAAATTATTTCAAACAGTTTGAGCATGAAATTAATATGACAGGTATTAATTATCCAGTCTTTGATCTAACACAAATCGATAAGTTTGAGAAGCTCAACCAAACAATTTCCATCAATATCTTTGCTTATGAAAATGGTGAGCTATATCCAACTAGAATAACAAAGGAGAAAAATAGGGAGACACATGTTAATCTTTTACTCCTATCAAATACGGAAGGTAAGCAACACTATTGTTTGATTACCAACATGTCCCGCCTTCTCTCACATCTGACAAAACATGGACATACGACTTATTACTGTAATTATTGCCTCCACCGCTTTTCATCAAATGAACTGTTAACTGAGCATGAACCCTTATGTACTCCTCATGGTGTTCAAAAGACCAAACTACCCAATGAGAATGACAAGTTGATGTACTTTAAAAACTACACACTATGTTACAAGGTCCCATTCACCATCTATTGCGACTTCGAGTCCTACATTGTACCTATAACAACATCTTTGAACAATCCAGGAACATCCCACACCACAAACGTATCAAAGCACATTCCATCAGGCTTTTGCTACGTCATTATTGACAATGATGGAAAAGCTATAAAACCACCAGTAGTGTATACAGGTCCTAACGTCATTGATACGTTCCTCAACAAACTGATCGAAGAAGCCAACATTTTGGTACCAATACTGAAAAATAACGTACCGATGGTGATGACACATGAGGACAATGAAAACTTTGAAAATGCTACTGACTGTCATTTATGTAAGAAACCACTTGGGGAAGATAAGGTTAGAAACCACAACCACATTAATGGAAAATATATTGGAGCTGCTCACAATGATTGCAATTTGCAATACAAAGTCCCTCAGCATATCCCTGTTTTTTTTCACAACCTGAGAGGTTACGATTGCCATCACTTAATCCAAGGCTTTGGTAAATTTAAAAAGGAAAAGATATCTTGCATCGCAACTACTAGTGAGCGTTATATATCCGTAACACTAGAGTCTCTTCATTTTCTTGACTCCCTTCAATTTCTGAATGCTTCACTTGACACTCTTGTTAGTAACCTTGCTCCAGAAGGCTCAACTAAATTTCCAATTCTCCATCAATGCATTGAATCTAATCAACATCTTCTGATCCGTAAAGGTGTATTTCCATACAATTGGTTGACTGAGACATCCAAACTTTCAGAGACACAACTTCCTTCGAAAGAAGCATTCTACAACGACCTAACCAAAACACCAATCACAGACAATGACTACTTACACGCCCAACTTGTATGGGATAGCTTCAATATGACTACAATGAAAGACTACCACGATCTGTATCTTATGACAGATGTTCTCCTATTGGCTGACGTTTTTGAAAATTTCCGAAACACGAGCCTCCAATATTATGAAATTGATCCCTGTAATGTGTATTCTGCTCCTGGTCTCGCATGGAACTCCATGTTAAAGATGACGAATGTTAGCATTGAATTGTTAACAGACATAAATCAGCATCTATTTATTGAGAATGGTGTTAGAGGTGGTGTTGCAATGATTCCACATAGATTCGCCAAAGCAAACAACCCTTACCTTCCTGATTTCGATCCCACAACACCTAATAGTTACCTCGTATACCTCGATTGTAACAATCTTTATGGAAAAGCCTTAAGTGAGCCGCTCCCTCATTCTGAATTCAAGTGGTTACAACAACAAGAAATAGATCAATTGAATATTAGGGAAATACCGGATAATTCGGAAATGGGATATATTTTAGAAGTGGATCTCTACTATCCTCAACACCTACATGATCTCCATTCTGATTATCCATTAGCTCCAGAACGTAAAGTAGTCACAGAAAATATGCTGTCACCGTATTCAAAATTGTTACTAGATGAACTCAACCATAAGCCAGCTAAAGTACATAAACTTTTAACCACATTGGAAGATAAGGAGAAATACATTTTGCATTACAGAAACCTCAAGCTGTACCTTGACTTAGGTCTTCAACTGAAGAAAGTACATAGGATTCTTGCATTTAAACAGAGTACATGGCTTGCACCTTTCATAAACTTTAATACAGAGAAAAGAAAATGTGCCAAAAATAATTTTGAAAAAGATTTTTTTTAATTAATGAACAACGCTACGTACGGGAAGAGTTTGGAAAATGTAAGATCTAGGATAGATTTTAAACTAGTAAATAATGAAAAGCAATTGCTAAAGTGGACTGCAAGTCCCAGATTAACAAATTTCTTTGCTTACAATGAAGACCTTGTCGGATTGACCTTAAAGAAACAAAGTATATTGCTAAACAAGCCAATTTACGTAGGCCTAACTGTACTGGACATCAGTAAACTCACAATGTACGATTTCCATTATAATTGGACAGTAAAGAAATATGGTGCAAACGTAAAATTATGCATGACAGATACTGACAGTCTGTTTTATCATATTACAACAGCAAACATCTACGAAGATATGAGAAATGATCTTGACCTATTTGATACATCAGATTATCCTGAGGAACATCCATGTTACAGTTTGAACAACAAAAAGAAACTAGGAAAATTTAAGGATGAAATGAATGGAAAACCACCAGTAGAGATCGTTGGCCTTAGAGCTAAATGTTACTCTGTTCTTAAATCAAAGGAGGAGGACTTCAAAGAAGCCTCAGACGAGAATATGGAGGAAATGATGTCAAAGCGAGTCGCTAAAGGTGTGTCTAGAGTGGTGATAAAGAAAGAATTAAAACATGAGCAATATAAACAATGTCTTTTTCATCACGTGTTAAAAACAACATCTGCTCTAAACATTAGAAGTGACCGTCACCAACTGTATACTCAGAATATTTCAAAATTGTCACTTTCACCTTACGATGATAAGCGGTACATATTAAACGATGGAGTAAACACACTGGCTTATGGACACTATAGAATTAAACGTGAACGGGAAGAGGCTAAAGATGAACAACCAATTATAAAGAGGAGAAAAATAGATGAGACAATTACGTCTAAAGAATGTTAAACTCTAAAAGACGTATCTACAACCTTAAATGGAAGAAAATAGCACTGCGTATGCAGTATCATTGTGGCGTTATATGATTGATCCACGTTGTGTTAACCCGGATTTTTATCAACCCACGTAAGGTTAACCCAGGTTCACCTATAACCCGAGTTAGCCCTATAAAAGACAAATACAAAAATATTAAACAATAAAAGACTTACAAAAAAAGTTTGTTTTAAATAGTAAATCTTTAGCTTGAAAATAGTCCGTTTTCAAAAAGTATTTGTTATAAACAATAAATGTAGGTTTTCCTAGTAATATCAAACGTGTGTCTAGCTCTGAATGTTACAATTTTATCCGCAGACTGTTTGGTGTGACGTAATTGTATGGGATGTAAGTACCTGTTTCCTAATTAATAACATTGTTGTATGTTCTTGAAGAAATTCAACATGAGCCTGTCGTTTCTATGTATGATACTACGGTAATCTGTAGTTCCATGATGTGTGTGGGCTCTGGGGTGGTCTGACGGTCCGTAACCCAGTACAGAGTGCAATCACCGTACCATCGAGGTGAGGGCGGCCCACATTTAATAAAAAAAAAGCCCGACTGTTCTCTAAGGCAGCTGTAAAATGCGTAAGACCTGAGGCGGTCCTGCAGCTTGGGGCTGGGCTAATCCCCGTAAGACCTTGAGTCGCAGTCCGGGCCCTCGTAAGGTACGTGTATTTGGATGTGTGGGCTCTGGAGTGACCTGACGATCCGTAACCCATGAATGGATGAAATGATAGATAAGATTGATTTCTTCAATTGCATCAACTGTGTAACCTTCCAATCACTTTCCTCAACTTGAACCAAACTCTTGCGTCACCTAACCTGTCTTGCTTAGTGCTAACGTAGAGTGAGAGACATGTTTATTATTGCTAGATGGGGTCTCCGTACCAACAGGTTTATTTGGCCTAGGCCTGTTGGGAGCCTCGACCCGAGGTACATCACTCCACATTTCTAAAACTTAGATAAATATAAACGTTAATATGAGTGAGCCTCAAAAGTAGTGACCCCTGAGATGGTAGAGGAGGTTGACGTTCCTTCAGGGGCTTTTTAACTAACATTCTACCGGCCAATGTCCATGTATACAATTGATTTCGTTGTGTGGTTAGAACTTCTCCCTACAATTTTTAAATACTAAATTAAATATATGATTTTTCTAAATACAAAGTATAAGGCTAGCGGAAATGAGCAGCAGTCTTATAATCAGCGAGACAGTTGCGAGAGGTCACCGGGTCATGCTTCTTTGATAGTTCGCCTAAGAGCAGTACATTAAAATTTAACTTAAATTAATATACATTGTAATAAAAATAAGTAACTATAAAAGATATTTTAACTGATTTATATATAAAAACTAGCTGTACCCGCCCGCTTCGCCGGTCATAATATTGAGTTTGATTTAGAACCTAGAATTCGAGCATTTTTGCTTCTTCTACCAATATTAGATTTTTTAGGAGGCATGTCTGCAAAACAAATAATTATTTATTTTTTATTTTCACCGCATGTTTTAATTACCGAGGAAAAAAGGTTAACACCAAATGCAGATCACCTAAAAAAACAGTTGGTACATTTTATATAATATATCGTGTACTGGCTCAGTGTAAGCGAATATGCCTGTAGGTTGTCGACACTATACGTGCCTCGAAATATTACATTTTATATAGTCTAACATGGAAAAAGAGGCCATATTGGACAAAAAAGTGTATTTTATATAGTCTAACAAGGGAATTTGGGGGGGAAATGTGGGTAATGTGAGGGAAATTGGGTAATTTGAGGGTAATTTGGAGGGAAATGTGAGGGAAATTGGGTAATTTGTGGGAAATTTGAGGGTAATTTTGGGAAATGTGAGGGAAATTGGGTAATTTGAGGGAAATTTGAGGGTAATTTGGGGGGAAATGTGGGAAATTTGAGGGTAATTTTGGGAAATTGAGGGTAATTTGGGGGAAATGTGAGGGAAATCGGGTAATTTGGGGGGAAATGGAGGGAAATGTGAGGGAAATCCGGTAATTGGGGAGGGGAATGGGGGGAAATGTGAGGGAAATTGGGTAATGTGAGGGAATTTGGAGGGAAATTTGAGGTTAGGAAATTTGGTGGGAAATTTGAGGTTAGGAAAAGTGAGGTTAGGAGATTTGGCGGGAAATGGGCGCCGCCATCTTGGAAAAGTCACGTGACCGCTCTCGACCAATCAGAGGCCAGGAAAGTGGGTCCAAAGGTCAAAGTGGCGCAGAAATCCCCTTTTTTGACGGTAATATCGGCATCTTTTCCCTACTGTCTATTATTTTGAGATTCAAATTTGTCTTAATAGTTTGTAATATAATAGGCCTACTCTGTTTATTGTTGACCTCATTGTTAATATCCCTTATATTTTTAGAATTTTTGAATTCTGTCTTATTTAAAAAGAAAAATAACTAATTTTTTCTTATTTTAGCTCTTAAGTTATTCTATCAGTTTTAAATAAATCTATCAAATTTAGGTTATGCCTATCCCATTTAAGCTGCTCCCATAAATAATTTTTATAGTCAATCAGTTGTTTTAATTAACTTGTAATCCAGGAAATTTTGTTTTCTCTTTTAGCAAATTTTATTGATATTTTAATTTTTCATAAATTGAGTCAAACCTGCTAATTATCGTCTCATTAAATGCATTAGGGTCAAGGAATATCCTTTTTTTTATTTTTGTATTGGTGCACTAACTTTCTTAATACTAAATATTTCTTTCTTAATAATAAATTTATTAGTTTTTGTACGTTCAAACTTTATCAATGTAGCAGTTCCACAGTGGTCTGCTAATTTATTTTCTATCATATTAAATTCATAATAAACTTTATCTAATCTAACATTTATATGGTCCAAACAAGACTTAACCAAATTATTATTTTAGCATTCTACTCTAGTAACTTATTGTGTTTACTAATTCATAATTATAAGTAAAAGTTACATAATCCTCAGATCCGTAGGCCTGAGACAAATAACAAATATTAATGTCATCCTTCATCACTAAATTCTTTTCATTCCTTATAATTTCAGAACATAGCATATTTTCAAGTTGCCTGTTAAAGTCATCAGCATTTTTGTCTAGGTGGCCTATATGTTGCCAACAACAAAATATTTTCTTTATTACAACCAATGTTTACTTGCAAATATTTCATATAATATGTGTTTAAGTTAAGTTCTAACTCTTGTATATTGAGATAAACTTTAAATAACAATAAAATACCTCCACCATTACCCTTATCTCTACGTGTACATGCTTATTCCCCTATGTTATACAGTTCCTCCCCTGACACACTTGTTTCTACCAAATTATTTTATCTATATAATCTGAGATAAGGTTAATATAAGCAGTAAATGTATCCTATTTATTATATATATAATTATTAAATACAGAAATGATATTGCATTTTATAGATAGGGAGGAATTCAGGAGTAGAGAAGTATTCAAGAGTGTTAAAAGCTAAAGAGTTAAAGATCGTCTTATTTTACCAGGTGCAGTTAGGTCTAAGAAGCACTCTACATGGCGGGGCAAAAAGTGTTAGTAGTCATATCGAGAATCGAACCCGGACAGACTGAGTGGCAAGCCAACACCGTAAACCTTTGTCTACGGCGAATCCAAACGTATTGTTTAGTTTCCTTAAAGGATACAGCCATGAGGCCTGATGACCATGTGAGAACTCATTTTAAGGCCTGGTGACCTTATTTTAACTCAATAAAAGCATGAAATAACCCTGCATTTTATCTGTTTCTTCACTTTTATCACTATCAACACGAATTATGATTGTGTTGATTACTACACCGCAATTATGACACGGAAACTGTAGATTCTAATTACGAATTATGACTTATCGTTCGCGATACGATCACATAATATTACAGAAATTCTCAATAAAAACGAAAATTGAGTGTGTGGATATCTTTAAGTAAGGCATAAATAGATGGTAGATATCTAGATGTATATAATAAAAACATTAACAAACTTTGTTAAGTATAACTATATAAAAATTAAAAAGTTTCAACTATGTATTTTAGTATTTTATTTTGTGCTGTTTCGTAATAAAAAGTTATTAAAGTACGTGGCTGCCTAAATATATATTTTAATTGTTTTTAATTATAATTAGAACATTGATCATTGATATATGGGCAATATAAATTTACCATGAGTATAGTTAAATAGTTTATTCCTTATTAGCAATTAATTAACGCTTACAAACTAACACAACGCTATTCAGTAACAGCTCAATAGTTAGGAAACTAAATTATCAAACAATATAAAGAGTCCGTTCCACGAAGTGTGTCTGATACTTAGTAAACAGATGTCTAGGTCTCAGTGATACCCCTTCACATCTAACCATCATGGATACTCCAGATTTTTTTAGTTGTGTCTATGATAGTGATAGTTTAGGGAATACCGTATCATGTTACAAAGAATAATAAAACCGCACCACTTGTTATCACAGAACTTATAGTCCAAATAGGTAGGTAACGTTACGTAATAAATATGATTTTAAAGGCTAGTTATGACTTTTTTAGTTGGAATTAAAAAAACAGTAGTTTTTAAAATATATTTACTACAGATTATAGTAACAATACAATTAATTTACTAAATCAATTAAAAGTTAATTAGATAATAATGCATTTTGATTATCTAATTAATACAATGAACAAACGTGAGTAGATGTTTTTGGATAGTAATAGACCCACTTTTTTTTGGGTTTTCCAAGATGGCGGCGGTCACGTGACCGGATCCAAGATGGCGGCGCAGTGTTGCCAACCCCCCACCCCCTCCCCCACAAAATTTCCCTCATTTCCCACACATTTCCCTCACATTTCCCTCATTTCCCAAACATTTCCCACACATTACCCTCATTTCCCACACATTTCCCACACATTACCCTCTTTCCCCCCACATTTCCCACATTTCCCACACATTTCCCTCACATTACCCTCAAATTACCCTCAAATTACCCTCAAATTCCCACATCATACTATATAAAAACCACTGTTAACCTTGTTATACTATATAAAATGAAGTTTTTTTTGTCCAATATGGCGACCGGATCCAACATGGCGTCTTTTCCCGCCCGCGCCAACTCACACCCCGTGGGAAAATTCCCTTCCCAAAATTCCCTCATTTCATATATACACTATAACAAACGCCGACCGTAGCGCCCCTGGCGGCAACGCCGACCGTAGCGCCCCTGGTGGCAATACCTAGCGACCGTAGCGCCCCTGGCGGCAACGTCAGGGGACGCATGCGCATCCAAACGCTGCGCTCCGATTGGTTGGCCCCTCCGCATCCAAACGCAGCGCTCCGATTGGCTGCCGCCCCTACTTAACCGACCATCACAAGTAATCTTTCTCACTTCTGCTCTTGCGCTCGCGCCGATCAGACGTACCCTCACTGTGCTCCTCGATATCATAAATACTTTATTATATCTTAATTCTTTGTTCAGTATTTCAA